>VXBZ01009391.1:34174-57910 GCA_013399135.1 Heliornis fulica
TTAACAGACGGGGAGATGCGGTGCTTGAGGACATGGTCTAAGGGTAGACTTGGTGGCGGGGGGTTAATGGTTGGACTGGATGATCTTAGGGGTCTCTTCCAACTTTAACAATTCCATGATTCTGTGATTCTGTGATTTTGCTTTGTCTGAATTACTTTCTGGCTCATATTGGCAAATCAGGCTAAAACATTTTCAGGCATTAGCTGTATGTTCCTGTCTTCTGCTGCCTCAGTTGTACCAGGCAATGAACTGAATCTGGGAATTGCTTATTTAAAAGCATACACTTAACAAAATAAAACAAACAAACAAACAAAAAACCCCAAAAAACCCACCCCCCCCAAAAAAAAATGTAGGGATGGAGAAGAAAGAAAGGAAGGTAGTTTTAGCCCAGATCAGGTCCCTGTTGTGTTTAGCTCAGATGTGATTGCCTGAGCAGGTTTGCCATGCGTTGCTAGAAGCAGTTCTGTCGGCACAGCTGAGGGGCAGCGTGGGTAGGGGGTGGGACCACTTAAGTCGTTTTGCAGAGATGTGTTTGGGAATATGTCCTTTGATTCTAAGACCTGGGGGCAGGAACGGTCTTTGTTCTGTATTTGTTCTCTGTGACACAGTGGGGTACTTGTTATCTGTCCGGATGAAGTCGAACACAGCTTTCCCTTGGGTTGGATTTAACATTTCTCAGCATAAGAAATTGCCCTAAATTTTTAGAAATTTCAAGCATGTTCTGATAATGGCAGCGTGAAAGCTCCAGGTTATCGCGCTCGGCGTTGTGTCCACTGTGATAATGAAACTTTTACTTCCAACAAGCTGCATTAGATGCTTAACCACCACTCTTTGTGAGGTTTTGTGTCTGCAGCAAACCCAGTATCCTGTCTTGTACTTTATTTCTCAAGACATGATTTTCTGTTGTCAGTGACTCAGAAACACAGTGACATTTTTGGCACATGGTGACATTTGTTCTCCGTTGCTGCTCTTTCTAAATAGGTTAAATCTCTTGATTTCTGGAGCTACATTCATGTGAATCATCCCACCAACTTCAGTAATATCAGATAGGTTGAATGTGTGTTCCTGCAGGAGTGCTTTAAGTTCTGGTTCATTATCTTCCCGACATCAATCCGTGGGCTATCAGTTACTTATTTTTTAAGATTTCATTCTTTGATCTGTTCACCTTGTATTTCTGGTGAATATTTAAATAGTCATAAAAATTAGGATAAATCTTAAGGGGCAGTTGTGAGAGGACCATGCAAAAAGAACCCAAAGTTTGAGTTATTCCCTATGTGAGGTGGTTGTGGAGGGTTGAGAGGAGGAATGGAAATATTCTGAGATGGGAAATTCAGCTCCTTTATGATACCAACTCATACCTGTGCTTTCTTGGGATGAAACAGAAAAATAACTCCTGGTTTTTTTTTTTTTTTCCCAATTTTTATCAGACAGAATTGAGTTTTTCAAAGTTAGTAGTGCATTTTCTTTGGGAAGCTCAAAGGGTGACTGGTGCAAGTGGAGGGCAGTAATTTTGGTGTGATGGAGGTGCTCAACAAGGCTTTGTTATTCCCATGTTCATTCTGTAATGGTAGGATGAAAGAAAACCAGGTGAGTGGAGTTGACGAGGTGAAGTTAGGAATGCTGAGTTGGCATCGTCTGTGAAATCACTTGGATTGGCACTAGAAGCTTTTAGGGTGGAAAGACCCCAAGTGGGGCTGGGGGGTTGTGAGAAATGTGGGTGAGCATGATGGAGAGGCACAAAAATATGCAGGGGGAGGAACTGAGGTTGGGAGAAGCATCAAGGTCATATGTACAGCTCAAGAGAGCAAGGTCAGACAAATAACCAAACAGCTCCTTACCAAGGGAGCACCTGCTTTCTGCACACCAACAAATACACAAGCACAGTGGAAAAAACCCAGATGTGATCGTGCCTTCACTTTGCTAATGACTTGGGTGATGATGGTGTGGAGAGAACATTTATTAATTTTACAGAGAGCACCAGGCTGGGAGAGAATTCAAGTTCTGTGAAGAATAAATTTAGAATTTCAAATGGCTTAGAAGAAAATACAGAAACAACGTAAAAGAAATAATACCATTTAAAAGGACAAATGCAAAATACTGTGCTTAGATTAGATAGTTCCCTACATAAATACAAAATAGCAATAATTCTAGGAAGAAGAATCCCAGATTTTTAGGTGAATCATAGTCTGTATATGCGTCAGTAGCTCTGTGCTGTTGCAATAAGAGTAATCATTTTTCTGGGATGTATAGTTAGAAGGGACATATTTAAATATGTCACATGATAATTTCACTCCACTCCACATCGCTTGGGCTTTGTCAGTGTTAGGCATCACAAAATCATTTGTGCTCTTCCAGAGTCTTCCAGGGTGAGAGCAACAAGAATCTTTGAGAGTGAGGCCACGCTGGATGAAAACCTAGATATAGGTGACACTGAGTGAGATAAGTAGGAGGGAGTGAGGTGGCTTCTTTCCTCTTGGCTTTGTCCACATTTTGGGGGGTTTGGTTGGTTGGTTTGGGGTTTTTTTTGTGTAAGACTGCAGTGTAGCATATAGATGCTGAAATATTTTTGTGCAGGCAACCTTAATTTTGGTGTTTCTTGATAACCAATAGACTCAACAATATTGTGGTTGTCTTTTGGTGAGGAAGGCACACGTATTAAGTGTGGGCTGTCATCTGTAGAAACACAGCATGGACACTCCTTAAGGCTTTGTTCATCTGCAGGGTGACTCTAACCAGCTTGAAGGTGTGTTAATGCTCTTAAAAGAATGGTTGCCAATAGACTGAGTAACATCCAAAGTTGTCAGCTTTTAGAAATTTGCCATGGCTATGGCCCTCATGGTTTTGACAGTTTCAGGATGATAAAAATTAGGGATGTTTCATACAAATTAAAGAACTGGAATCAGAAAGAAATTCCTGTGGACACAAAACTGAAAACCCTGTGACCACAAGCTCTAATCCTTGCTCGGCCAAGTACTGCTCATAATGATTCTCCATGTCCAGCATTAGAAGCTGTTTGTGTCTCTTGTGGGAGGTACCATATACATACACACGTATACATGACTCAGAGGAGGTGAAGGATCATGTCCCTCAACCTAGTGCTGTTCCTAAAGCAGCCTGCAGTGTTGCTGGGGTCTTATTCCCTAATCCGTTTCTTCAGGCCTCATCTTAAATTTTGGATAGTCTGGAAGAGATATCCTGCATTCTTCCAAATTCTGGATTTTCTCCAGATTATAGTAGCTTGAATTAATATTTGTATTTTGTGTAGTATCAGAGATAGTAACACAGAAGATGCATCGATTGGAATTGAGAAGTTTGCTTCAGGTGATTTTTGCAAGATTGGGGAATGTTTTAAAGTTGAGCAAGTCGGTATAGACTTAATTTTGTAGCTGCTTTCTGTTTAGTTTGAAGCCTATACTTGACAAGAAGGACTGGGGAGTGCTGGTGGGTGAGAGGCTCAACATGGCCGACAATGTGCTCTGGGGCCCAGCAGCCAACCGCACCCTGGGCTGCATCCAGAGGAGCGTGGCCAGCAGGTGGGGGAGGGGATTCTCCCCCTCTACTCTGCCCTGTGAGACCTCACCTGGAGTACTGGGTCCAGTGCTGGAACCCCCAACATGAGAAGGACATGGAGCAGTTGGAGAGGGGCCAGAGGAGGCCACAAAGATGATAAAGGGGCTGGAGCCCCTTTCCTACGAGGACAGGCTGAGTTGGGGCTGTTGAGCCTGGAGAAGAGGAGGCTCCGGGGAAACCTTCTAGTGGTCTGCCAGGACCTACAAGAAAGATGGGGAGAGGCTGTTCAGTAGGGCCTGTTGTGACAGGACAAGGGGTGATAAAGGGTTTAAAATAGAGGGAGGGAGATTTAGATTGGAGATTAGGAAAAAGTTCTTTGCTGTGAGAGTGGTGGAGCACTGGAACAAGTTGCCCAGGGAGGTGGTGGATGCCCCTGGATCCCTGGAGACGTTCAAGGCCAGGTTGGATGAGGCCCTGAGCAACCTGATCTAGTTGGGGGTGTTGGACTGGATGACCGCTGGGGGTCCCTTCCAGCTCTAGCCAGTCTGTGATTCTGTGATTCTGTGACTCTTGTAGTTAAACACCTGGTTAGTTAAAGCATGGGAATGCTTTTAATGGGAATATGATAATAATATTTCTCTGCTACACTGGGCTTGGATTTAAAGTACTTGAGTCCTAATTTAAAATACTTTCAGATTGGGGTTCATGGTGCTTAAGGTTTTTGGTGCTTATAGGTTTTAATGACTCTAAGACATTAAGACACTATCCCTCTCCTTATTTATTTTGTTAATCTTTTTTTTCATTTTTTTGTCACCTTCCGGAATTGTGCCAAGTCTGCTAAACCTTATTTATGGCAAGAAACTGTGGGTTTTTATTTTCTATCATTGCTGATCTTTTATTAACAAATTTGGGAGGTTGTTTTTTTTTTTTAAAGTTCCTTTCCATCTGCTTTGCCTTCCTCATTTTCTGATCGTTTTTCATGTTTCAGCATAGAATTTATTAACAAAACACAAAGAGTCAAAAAATTTTTGCTTTCCCTTAATTTTTCTTTCTCTTCCCTTCTTTGGCTTCCACAGCACGAGGAGTTTAGGATGAAAGAGTTTTGTTTTTTGGACTGCATCACATCTTTAATCTGTTCTAGCTGAAATGTTTCTTCCTTTTTCATTTGGGAGTAGGTTAAAAAACTTAGAGGACTGGAGACTTGGCATCATCTTGCAGCATTTTTTTGCTGTGCCATAATTGCTCATGTGTTATTTTTCTTTGCAGAGTCGCTGTGTCCTGTGTTTATACCTCTAATGTGCCCAGACAGTGCTTGGTACAACTTTCAGTTCATGACAGAAAAATAATCCTTGTTTACCTAAGGATACCTTGAAGGTGGTGCTATTTCAGTGTAGATTTTATTGAAAAATGTCCATTTTTCTGAGGAGATGTTTGTACTGCCTACAATGAGTTTCTTGTTACACCCAGCGAGGGTTATGCTAGTTTGTACTTTTCATTATGACATGACACTCTGTATAATGTATCTCTGCTTTTATTGTGTTAATTTTCATGTAGTCCTGGGAAGCAAAGTGGTCAGCTGCCATTTATTTCAAATAAAAAATAAGGATTTTAATGTGGACAGAGCTCAGTACACTTAGTTTTTAAATGACTGCTTAGGTTTAGGCATTATCCATCTGATTGTGTGGTAACATGAAGGTAGAGTAATGCAATGTGTTGTTTACATTTGTGCTGTAATGTTTGTGCTGTTATTGATAAACTGTCTTACAACTACTTCACTAGTCAAATAAAATGTTGAATTCCCTTAAAAAGGCATCTAATCACAGCCTGATAGAGTTATGAAGAATCTGCTACTTCCCCTGACTTAGTGGTTAGGCACTGTCTTTCTGAGAGCAATTATTTATTAAAGTTGACCCAAAGGATGATAAAAGAGGTTTTAAAGGAAGTCTTTTGTCATGAATTTTAAATAATATTTGGAAAGATAAGGAAACCCTACAAGATCAGAAAAGCACTGATGGTGTGTCAGTATTTGCTAGAAGAGAGTGGTTTAATCCAGATGATAATGGGTTGTTTAACTGACTGTCACAGCCTGGGCAAAGTAAGGGATCCTACTGGAAAATTCAATTAATAAATCATTAAATGACAGAATAAACTGTTTGGAGAACGTGTTTGCTCAGTTACTGCTTCAGCATCACAGATTTAAGATTCCATAAAGGCAGTAGTGTAAGATAAACCTATTCAAACTTCAAGACTGTTTAGTACCAGTAAATTAGCCCCATCACAAGATACTTAAGGTCTTTGTGAACATGGTATAAGAAACAGGGTTTTTTTGTAATACTGCTTAGGAGTGATCTTGGGAAATAATGTTAAACCACTGCCAGTAACATTTCTTTTAAACCCAAGATTGGTAAATGTATAAGTAGTGAAGAATTCATGTAGTATTTGACAGGTTAGGTCTACAGTCTGAAAACCTAAACCTAAAAAGCAGGTCAGGTTTTCAGAATCTTCTTTCAGAAGGAGAGATTTGGGAAGAGCTGGGAACTTCCCTAGAAGCTGCTGCTCCATCAGTTTGGCTTGCTTTGGAGTTTGGCATGCATAATGTTGTCACTTTGGATTTAAAAAATGGAAAGGGACAGAGAAACTGGAAAAAATTACTTTGTGTTAGAATCAAAATGTCACAGTAAGAGACTCTGCTGAGCTCGTTTATTTTACCAGCAGAAAGAGACAGGACTCGACTGTAGCATCTAATCAAGTAAGGGGAGAACAGGGAGGCAAAACTTAATGTACAAAGAGTAATACTGAGTGACTGAAGGCACAGTAATTCAAGCTGGAAATAAAGTATGACAGGCAGTGACTAGCCTTTCAGACTGCCATGGACTCCTTAGTTCTTAATAACTTGAACTTCATAGTGGATGTCTCTCTGGAAGAATTGTCATGGCTAAACATGAGTTAGTTGCTGGTCACAGAGTGTGGTAGCTAAAGGAAATAAAAGACCTCTATTTAATGGGAAATAATTCTGAGAGAGGTTTTTTTTTTTTTGTCTGTCTGGTCTAAAAGTGCAAAACTTCTAAGCAAAAATCATTAATTTTTAATGATTTTTTATTTTTTTGTCAAGCTAAGTTGCATTTCCAGTCTTTTTTCCTGCAAATCTTCTGCTTTTATCTGCACCTTTGGCTGAACTCTGCTCTGTCACATCTTCTGCAGCTACAAAATTTAAGACAGTTCTCCTCCTTAGTGGGGATTCACAGAATCACAGAATGTCAGGAGTTGGAAGGGACCTTGAAAGATCAACCCTGCCTGAGCAGGATCATCTAGAGTAGATCACACAGGAACGTGTCCAGATGGGTCTGGAATGTCTCCAGAGAAGGAGACTCCACAACCTCTCTGGGCAGCCTGTTCCAGGGCTTTGCCACCCTCACAGGGAGAAAGTTCCTCCTTATATGAAGATGGAACTTTCTATGTTCCAGTTTGGAACCATTTCCCCTTTGTCCTGTCACTGGCCATCCCTGAGAAGAGCCTGGATCCATCCTCCTGACACTCACCCTTTGCATATTTATAGACATGACTGAGGTGACCCCTCAGTCTCCTCTTCTCCAAGCTGAAGATCCCCAGCTCCCTCAGCCTGTCCTCAGCAGGAAGATGTTCCACTCCCTCCATCACCTTGGTGTCCCTGTGCTGGGCTCTCTCAAGGAGTTCTGTGTCCTTCTGGAACTGAGGGGCCCAGAACTGGACACAGTACTCCAGGTGAGGTCTCACCAGGGCAGAGTAGAGGGGGGGAAGGACCTCTCTTGACCTACTGGCCACCCCACTTCTAATCCACCCCAGGATGCCATTGGCCTTCTTGGTAGACAATGCCATGTTTCCACAAAGTCTACAAAGAACTTTACATGGTTGGCTTGGAATGAACGGTGAAGTTTCCTTAGCCCTCGTGTTGGAATGGTGACTACTAGGACAGAGTGTTGAGACTTGAGGCTAAACCAAGCCACTTGATATTGTGAGAATGCACCCAAGAGGTTAAATCCACCAGTGTCAGCTTATCTTCTGCAGACAGTGTGGATGGAGATCTGCAGGGTCGGTATGAGAAGCAGCTGAAGGAGGGAGAGTTTTGGCAGCAGAATGACCTGTTTTGGCAAGAGAATGCAAAATAAAGGAATAAAAATAAAGAGATAAATAGATTCTACACAGAATTTTGGAGGTCACAGTGCCCAGAGTGAGACCCTTTGCTTCATTATCCATGAAATGAATATTAAAGTTGACACCCCCAAATATGCTAATGAGCTACAAGCAGTACATGCTAAACATACATGACTATAGAACACAACTCTCCACCCAAATCCTGTTAAATGTCACCACAGGGAGGGGACAGCTGGGGCTGGGCTATAAAGGATGAGGACAACACCCCCTGGGAGGAGAGAAGAGACTGAAGACCTCCACAACGAGGCAGTCACCAGGCCGAGCTCCTTCTCCTCCACCCAGGACAGGGACACCTTCCTGGTAAGCTGCTGTGACTTCAGAGTTTGGTGAGGAACACCCAGGACAGGGGTTTGGTCTCTCTCTCTATATTCCTTTAGCTATAAACCACTGACCAAGCCTGGACCCAGCTGCAGCGAGGCTGCTCTCTGCAAAGGGGTTCAGAGACCACTGGGGTCCTTTCTGACCCTTGGACTCAGCAGGAGCCACGTAATAAGGCTCACACCTTTTTTTGCCTCACTGAAGTAACAGAATTTAATTTTGCCAAGGACTGTGGTAACTTTGCTAAACATTATGGCAGATAAAAGCTATCACAATGTGTGGCTAAAGGATCCAGAATAACATGAGAACTGTTGTTCCCCAATTTTTTCCTTCTCAGGTTCAAATCACGGATGCAAATGAAGCTGCCAGATTAATTGTCATTATTTTCTGCATTGTGCACAGCAGTGATCCATCATCCTTCATGATGGGTGGAAGACCAGGCTGACAGGAGTTCCCTGGTTTCCAGTTTAAGGAGGATACCTGTATAATGGTGCACTGACAAAGGTCTCTTTCCCATCCCAGTGCAGGCTGGGCTATGGCTGGCTGGGATACAGCTCAGCCCAGAAGGAGCTGTTGGATGGTGAGCTGAGCAATGCCAGCACCGTGCTTTGTGGCAAGGAAGGCAAGTTGAGTTCTCCACTGTCTTGTTGGGAGAGTGCCCAGTGTGTCCTCTGATTTGTCCTCTGATTTGGGGAGAGTCTGAAAAATTGGAGAAGGTCTAGCAGCTGGTCATCAGGATGATTAGTATTTTGGAAAGATGATTAGCATGTTAATGAGCTTAATGTTGGGAAAGTGGTTCAAGGGACTTTGAGGAGAAGGGTTGGTTTGAGAGATTTCATCAGTCACTTGATGCCTTGATATGGAGGGGAATTTCTTCTGTTCACAAGTGGACATTTCATTTGGGTTTTCATTGAGACATTTCATTAGAAATAAAATACAGTGGAGTCATTTCAGCAGAGTGATGATGGAACCTCCCTCACTGGGAGTGGAGTGTAGTAGGATTGAGTTGAACAGAACAGACCATTTCAGCAGGAAGGGACCTATGATGATTGTCTGGTCCAACTGCCTGATCTCTTCAGGGCTTACCAGAAATTAGACTCATTGTGAGAGCACCCTCCTTGGTGTGTCTGCTGCAAGGCTCTGTAAGGCATAAAGCAGTAAGGTCGAGCAGAAGGTTGGAGACCAGAGCATTTCCAGAGACCTTTTCCAGCCTAGGCTGCTGTGATGCCACAGTTAGAGCCGTTTGTGGGTCTAGACTTTGGGCACATTGTAGAGTAGGCAGTAGCAGAGCTGTCTGAAGAAGTTTAGTTACCATGTCAGGCAATTAATGGAACATTTTTAATGTAAATGTCAGATTTCTAAGTATTTAAATCTGAACCAGTGAGAAAGGTTAAATTTGCTTGCCTTGCTTTTTAAATCTTTGTTCTTTTTATTGTTTTGCAGTAGAAGGTGAAAGATCTCCTGATACGAGAAGAAAAATAAATAGAAGTGTGATGCAGTTAAAATTCTAAGATCAAGTTAATCTTAAATAATCATCTAGAAGAATACCATGTTTATATTATATTTTTAAATATATGTATTATGATGTGGTGCAGCTTTATGGTGAGACAAATGGTCTATGGACTGCACATGTTTCACGGAGCTATTTGCTTTGCCTGCCAGGTAGTTTGAATGAAGCAGGGCTCTTGGTTCAGCTGGCCAGAAGGCAGTGCTGCCTCTCAGTTAGAAGGCAGAGCAAAGACAGTTGAGATCCTGTCTTAGTAGAGCTGGCAGAAATGGTTAAGTTGAACAGGTATCCTGCAGCAGGAATAGCTGTCAAACCTCTTGAGGTGGACTCTGCTGCAAGGAGGAGATGTGCACACCATGGGAGTTTGGAGTATTTTAGTCTGGCTCTGAAATGAGGTACCTTGGTGATGAGCTGATGTCTTCAGTACTCTCATTTCAGTTGTGCATGATTTGATTTCACATGGCATCCATGTGGTTTGGATATTTCTGTGTCATCAGAGTGTCTGCGTTAGGTGCAGAGCAGTCAGGCGGGATGGTGATACTTGTTCTTTGTAAGTGCTCTTTTTGGAAAGGGTTGGAAGGAAACAGGAGTATCACAGAGAGCTGGTCACACATCTGACCTATCCCTGCTCTCTTTCTGTGTACCTCCTCAGCACAGAGGTGAGTGGAATTAGAAATATCTTGCAGTGTATGAGGATCTGGGCTACGGACCTGGATTCGCTGCATTTCCAGGTGATTTGTCTGTTGTCTTTTCAGGACTCTTCAGTTAATGGCAGACAGCCCCTCTGAAATTCATGCTGTTACTTAAGAGCAAAGGGGAAGAGAAGAAAAGTGGTTTTAAAGTACTAGACACATATGCATATATCTAGGGTTTCTTAGTAACTTTTGATGGTAGCCTAAGCAGAAATCATTTCCCTTGAGTTTTCCAGCCTTTCTCTTTCCCTCTCCTTCTGTGGCTGTCCTGCAAATTACTTTGGTGTCTCTCCTAAGAGAAGGCTCTTTTAATAGTCTTCAAGTATTTCTGTGTTCAGAGGCCTTTTTCTCTCCCAGCTGGCCCATGGGATTGCCTGAGAGAAGATGACATTAAAAAAAAAGATTAGAAATTCTGACTTTGTCCTGTAACTGCTCAGTGTGTACAGAGATGAGGCCGTTGAGTCAGTCTTCTTCACCCCATCTTTCAAGCTAGAATCCCATGAAAACCAACAACCATCTTAAAATCTCACCCAGAACAGTTGTTTTGGTGATTTGGTTTGGTGATTTGTTTTGGGGTTTTGTATTTTTCTAAATAAGCTATCACAGGGTAATTCCAGGTATATTATGAAGGAATATTGTACTGAATCTGTGTGACTTATCTTTGTGATGTGCACTGATAGGAAAATCTGATTCTGTGATTAAAAAACATTTCACAAATAATTCTTCAATATTTCTTTTTCTTCTCATCAGTGGAGATGTGGCACCATTCATGCATGGAGTAGCACAATACAAATCTTGCACTGAATATGGCATTATTAATGTGTTAACATGGGCTTTTTTGAGGCTCCAGTGGCAGGGTGATAGCTCTTCATAAATGTTAATTTCTTGAATTTTCCCTAGCATCTGTTAGGTGGTGGTGAAATGCATCTTGAAATTGATGTCATCGGTGTACACCCGTTTGGGGGAAGAGATTTGGAAATCTGGGGAAGCTTCTTCAGAGTGCTTAAAACAGAGATCCAACAGTCTGTAATTCTGAGGAATTGAAGGAAATCATTCAGTTTAATGCCCCCAAAAGAATGGGAAATGCACAAAAATAGGTTGTATGAGATCACCAGAGTAATACCCTGTAAGATCACATACAAATTTCTCCTGTGAACAGAGTTCTTCTGGAGGCCTTCGCTGCAGGATCACAGTTTGTGTCCCCAGCATTGCTTGCCTGATTCATTAGATAGCTATCCATCTGCCTCAACAGAAACAGGGTTCTCAGAGCACTTAATNGTGTGATGCAGTTAAAATTCTAAGATCAAGTTAATCTTAAATAATCATCTAGAAGAATACCATGTTTATATTATATTTTTAAATATATGTATTATGATGTGGTGCAGCTTTATGGTGAGACAAATGGTCTATGGACTGCACATGTTTCACGGAGCTATTTGCTTTGCCTGCCAGGTAGTTTGAATGAAGCAGGGCTCTTGGTTCAGCTGGCCAGAAGGCAGTGCTGCCTCTCAGTTAGAAGGCAGAGCAAAGACAGTTGAGATCCTGTCTTAGTAGAGCTGGCAGAAATGGTTAAGTTGAACAGGTATCCTGCAGCAGGAATAGCTGTCAAACCTCTTGAGGTGGACTCTGCTGCAAGGAGGAGATGTGCACACCATGGGAGTTTGGAGTATTTTAGTCTGGCTCTGAAATGAGGTACCTTGGTGATGAGCTGATGTCTTCAGTACTCTCATTTCAGTTGTGCATGATTTGATTTCACATGGCATCCATGTGGTTTGGATATTTCTGTGTCATCAGAGTGTCTGCGTTAGGTGCAGAGCAGTCAGGCGGGATGGTGATACTTGTTCTTTGTAAGTGCTCTTTTTGGAAAGGGTTGGAAGGAAACAGGAGTATCACAGAGAGCTGGTCACACATCTGACCTATCCCTGCTCTCTTTCTGTGTACCTCCTCAGCACAGAGGTGAGTGGAATTAGAAATATCTTGCAGTGTATGAGGATCTGGGCTACGGACCTGGATTCGCTGCATTTCCAGGTGATTTGTCTGTTGTCTTTTCAGGACTCTTCAGTTAATGGCAGACAGCCCCTCTGAAATTCATGCTGTTACTTAAGAGCAAAGGGGAAGAGAAGAAAAGTGGTTTTAAAGTACTAGACACATATGCATATATCTAGGGTTTCTTAGTAACTTTTGATGGTAGCCTAAGCAGAAATCATTTCCCTTGAGTTTTCCAGCCTTTCTCTTTCCCTCTCCTTCTGTGGCTGTCCTGCAAATTACTTTGGTGTCTCTCCTAAGAGAAGGCTCTTTTAATAGTCTTCAAGTATTTCTGTGTTCAGAGGCCTTTTTCTCTCCCAGCTGGCCCATGGGATTGCCTGAGAGAAGATGACATTAAAAAAAAAGATTAGAAATTCTGACTTTGTCCTGTAACTGCTCAGTGTGTACAGAGATGAGGCCGTTGAGTCAGTCTTCTTCACCCCATCTTTCAAGCTAGAATCCCATGAAAACCAACAACCATCTTAAAATCTCACCCAGAACAGTTGTTTTGGTGATTTGGTTTGGTGATTTGTTTTGGGGTTTTGTATTTTTCTAAATAAGCTATCACAGGGTAATTCCAGGTATATTATGAAGGAATATTGTACTGAATCTGTGTGACTTATCTTTGTGATGTGCACTGATAGGAAAATCTGATTCTGTGATTAAAAAACATTTCACAAATAATTCTTCAATATTTCTTTTTCTTCTCATCAGTGGAGATGTGGCACCATTCATGCATGGAGTAGCACAATACAAATCTTGCACTGAATATGGCATTATTAATGTGTTAACATGGGCTTTTTTGAGGCTCCAGTGGCAGGGTGATAGCTCTTCATAAATGTTAATTTCTTGAATTTTCCCTAGCATCTGTTAGGTGGTGGTGAAATGCATCTTGAAATTGATGTCATCGGTGTACACCCGTTTGGGGGAAGAGATTTGGAAATCTGGGGAAGCTTCTTCAGAGTGCTTAAAACAGAGATCCAACAGTCTGTAATTCTGAGGAATTGAAGGAAATCATTCAGTTTAATGCCCCCAAAAGAATGGGAAATGCACAAAAATAGGTTGTATGAGATCACCAGAGTAATACCCTGTAAGATCACATACAAATTTCTCCTGTGAACAGAGTTCTTCTGGAGGCCTTCGCTGCAGGATCACAGTTTGTGTCCCCAGCATTGCTTGCCTGATTCATTAGATAGCTATCCATCTGCCTCAACAGAAACAGGGTTCTCAGAGCACTTAATTATTGATACCCTGCATATTTAAGAGCATATTGTATTATATGTTATTGTGGTTTAACCCCAGCCAGCAGCTAAGCCCCACGCCCTGCTCACTCGCTCCCCCACAGTGGGATGGGAAGAAAATCAGAGGAGTAAAAGTGAGAAAGCAAAAGCCCCACTCACAAGCAAAGCCAAGCCAGGAGCCCCTTCCCCACTGCCCAGGGCAGGCAGGAGTTCACCCAGCCCCAGCAGGGCTCCATCTCTCCCCTGGGAAGACAAACGCCAACTCTGTTCATGCCCTTCCCTCTCCCCCAGCTTTATCTGCTGGATGTGGTGTCATATGACACGGGATATCCCTTGGGTCACTGGTCGAGTCCCCTCCCAACCCCTCGTGTGCCCCCAGCCCACTGGCTGTGGGGTGGGGTGAGGAGCAGCAGAGCCCTTGGCTCTGTGTGAGCGCTGCTGGGCAGGAACAAAAACATCCCTGTGATACCAACACTGTTCTCAGCACAGGGCCAGAGCACAGCCCCACACTAGCCAGTGTGGAGAAATTTAACTCTCTCAGCCAAACCAGTAGGTGAGTGCAAAGCTTTTGCTACTACAGAAGAATTTTTTATGACCATTTTGAACCTCGTGCTTGGTTGGTAGCAACTAACAGGATGATGTAAACCTCCCAGAGGCTGTTCTGAGGTTGTGCCACCTTTTTCTGTATTCTTTTGACATCATATTTGATCATGTTTACTTGCATGTGATCATGGAGGTCATTTCCAGCATTTCAAGAAAGTTAAACTGAAATAATTAAAATTTCAATGTGTGCAATTGTGTTTACTCTGCCTTGTGTAAACAGCAGAGATGCTGACAGGGTTGGGACACTAATGCATGTAGTTTGTAGTCCTGTGCTTGAGTTTTCAGGGTAAATAATGAAGGTAGCTGCTGTGCAAACCAACCTTTAGTGTCAGCTGCAGTCATGTGCTTTATCCATCATTTCCACCACTCTTTGGTGGACTGTGAAGATGTTCTGAGATTCAGGGACTTTCGGATCCTGACTGGTTTCTTTGTGTTCTTATGGTTAAAGATCCTGCTCTTAACAGCACTTGCTACTCTTCTCCCATGCATCTTCCCTCTGGCTTTTTTGCAGCTGTATGGAGAATCCTCTAGGCAAACAGGTAAATTTTCTAGAAATTCTGATTAATAAGTCTATATTAAATGTGTGTGAATAGCAGTTTTTACTTGAGCAGATCTGGGCAGGCTGTAAGGGTAATGGCAAGAGGCTCATGCTGCTAAGCTGGTCCTCTGGCTAAATTTCTGATCTCTGCAACATGGAGATGCTGTAGCTGCTCATTAACACCAGCAGAACTGAGCAGGAGATAGTGTCTCTGAACCCTCCTCTTAAACATGAGGTAGACATTTTAATGAACTTCCTCAAAACTGTTTAGCCTAAAGCAGACTGGAGATAATCAGCTTTCAGAACTGAAGTTCAATAAACCTGTAAGCAGTGGAAAACAGGGTCTTATAAATGAGGGGAGCTGAAGTACAGCCTTAACTGGCATGTTTCCTACTGATGTCATTTGCAGCACCCTGAAAGTAGAATAGATAAAATCTAATTAGAAAATACTGGTAAGATTAAAGTATGTGTGTTTTGCTTTGTTGAGCCAGTGTGGAGAAGGGAGTAGAGCCAAGCTGTGACCTATCCATTGCTTTGAAGAAAAGCTGGTTCTCGGTCAGTCCCCAGACACATTGCACAAATGTGCACAAATGTGCACAAATGTGCACTTTTTGGCTTTCTTGGGAGGTCAGTTGAGAGAGAGAAAGCCCAAAGCAGCTGTGTGCCAACAGAGCAGTGCAGTGCAAAGAGACTCTCATGACTCCTGTTCAGAGTATGTGCAAATGAGGCCTACAGGAAAGCTGGGGAGGGACCTCCGAGAAGGGCCTGGAGTGACAGGACGAGGGGGAAGGGTTTGGAATTGGAAGGGGGTGGATTGAGATGGGATCTGAGGAAGAAATTGTTCCCTGTGAGGGGGTGAGGCCCTGGCACAGGGTGCCCAGGGCAGTGGTGGCTGCCCCCTCCCTGGAGGGGTTCAAGGCCAGGTTGGACGGGGCCTTGAGCAGCCTGGTCTGGTGAAGGTGTCCCTGCCTGTGGAGATGGGTGGGCTTTGAAGTCCCTTCCAGCCCAAACCATTCCATGATTCTATGATCCTGTGTTCAGATAAGCTTGGTGTACTTGGGCTCTTTGACAGCACTCATGGGTTTTCTTCTTAGGTTGTCGATTAGCTCTACAATTATTTATAGCCTGTATTTGGAATATTTCTGGCATTGGCTTAATTTCAGCTATTGGTATTGTAAAGCAAAATCACGGACTCCTTTTTTTTTCCACTTTCTAGTTGCATTTACACAATGAAGAACAATTGAAGTCTGTAGAAATGTCTGTACATGTGCTTGTGTTTTGGAGTTGTCTATACGGTGTCTAGTTTGGAATCAAGCCTTGTTATACAATCACAGGCTCAGTGGTCCAAATTTCCCATACCACTTCCCAGACAAGCACATTAAATATGTATGTTTATTCCCTCCAGTGTGCAAAAAGCCTGTTGGGTTTTGTTGGTTTGGGGTTTTTTTTGTTTGCTGGTTTAAGTTTAATGACCATTTGTGTGGATCCACCACTTCTCTAGTTGCCTTAGTAGGGGTGTGATAAAAATGCATCCTTGCTGTTTCACGTGAGAACATGAAGCCAGAGTATTTCTGCTGTCAAATTATTTCATGTATTGCTGTTCATTGATTTGAAGAGGCACAGAATATACATAAGATAATTTGTGATAGAATAAGTTTGCATGGGAAAGATATATACAAATAGATATACATTCTCTTGTCAATAAACTTATTTACTGTAACTATTTCTTCAGGTGAAATAGTAACTTATTTTTTAGGAAACATGATTGATGTAGCTAATGCTGAAACAGAAAAATGGCCTTTTTAGAATAATGATCTAAGTAATCATACAAAAAAACCCCAATTTTAAAATAACCTGTATTTATTACAAGAAACTTGATGATGGTGTTTGTGAATTGTGGTCAGTGTATGCAGCAGAGGATCACTGGGCCTTGAAACTGGTACCTAGAATTAACTGCAATTCCTGCATTTGCCTATAAGCAACCTAAGAGCTTTATAATTTTCCCACTGTTCATTTCTGCACCATCAGACAGTGGTTGATTCGACATCTGCCTGTCAAAGAAAGGAAATCCAGCCCTCTCAGTCTAATTTCTGTTGTTTGTCATTTAAACAAATAACAGTGAGGGATTCAACCAAGTGCTGTGTTCACACAAACAATGCATAAAATACTGTGAGCTTGTTTCATCCTCATTCTAATATCAAGTCCTCCCTCCAGTGGCTGCTGTAACAGTTTTTTTTTACTTTGTCAAAAAGAACTGGAAATTCTCTCTCAAAGCTAAACTCTGATTTAATTGTTTGTTTATATGTGTTGATGCTTCTGTCTTGGCAGGTGAACCTGTTACCTGCTTTTTGCTCAGTGGCAGGGTCTTCATCTGTTGAAGGAGGAAGGGCATCTGTTGTAGAGAAACAGCAGCAGGGATTCTTGTTCAGTGATTTACTTGGTGCAAGGATGGGGTTGCTTCATCACGGTGAATGTGTTCAGATGAATTCTCTGTTCCTTCCCTTAAGTTATAAGATGTCTTTGACCACCTATATGTGTTTTGCAACTGCATTAACTTACCTGTCCTCAGTGATGTAGGGAGGGCCACCCAGTTTGAATGGCTGGAAAAATTTTCATCAGAGCTATCAAAAAACTATCACTGTCATTTTTTAGCGTTTCTAATAATTTTAACTGGAATGGGTTAGTTTCTTTTCTAAATTATTTACACATATATAGTTTAGTGCTGCAAATGTGCAGCCTGATGATGGGCCAGATTTTGTGTTTGGTGGTCTTTTGTCAGTGGGATATTTGGAAGCATCTGAGAATCCACATATGTGAATCAACGTTGGAGTCAGTTTAATATTTACATTGACTATATTATGTGCTAGAAAATAAAACCAAAAATATCTCTGTGGCTTAGCTGTTATTTTTTATGTTTGCTTTTGTTATGAGTGGTAATTTGATTAAAGTATTAGCCAGAAGATGCACATTTTCACTGAATCATGTTACAGTTACATCATAATTTTAAAAATACAGTGTCTAAGCAGAGCTTTCTTGGTGGGGCTGTGTCCACACAAGACTTTTGGCAGTGTACTCCTATTTCCCATTGCACTAAACTGAACAGCCTTCTGCAAAAGAAGGGGTCCTCTAGGTCCATCTTATATATGGAAATCTAGTGTGTTCTTGAGCCCCAAGTTAAACAAGTAACACCCCCTTTCCATAGACTCTCTCCTTAGTCAATAACTATCACTTCCACAAATTGCTGTATTTTTCCTTAAATTTCAAGGTAGTGTTTCATGTAATAGGTTATCCCTATAGACAATATAATAACCTTTATTATGCTTATTTTATTTGTAACTTTAACTCTGCTGCCTTTTCAGTGAGTTACTGTTACCTGAAGAAGCCATTTTGGTGTTCAAAAGACAGATCAGGGAGCCAGAAGTGCAGTTGGTGAATCCTGTCTCTCCTTGTTTGAAAGTTACAAAAGGATGCAGAGATACAGTTCATGCAACCTCAGCCATGATAAAGTATATGGGGGAGAAGAATAAAACAAATTGGTAATGACTGACAGATAAAACAAAGAACCAAAGGAGATGAAGAGGAAAAGAATTCAATGCACAGGAGTCTTTCTATTGAGAAGGAAGAAACGATGATTGTGATGTGGTAGTTTGCTCCCTCGATGTCAGATTCGAGATGAAAGAGGTTGCAAATTTGAATGTCTGTGTTGCTTTTTGTGCAGTAGAAAACATTTAGAAATGTAATTTGTGTGTAAATTCTCACTTTGAGTATATTGAGGTTTGTTTAGAGATGGACATTTGCTCTGTACATAATTTGGGTGGTAATAATGTAATGTAGGAATCACAGTAGTTTGAAACTGTACTCTGTAGTTTCACTAAACTAAAGCTGTATGGTACAGTAAGAACAGTAAAGTGGAGTTAATTGAAGAAGGATTAATGATTGTAGAAGTTCTGTTGATGGTCTTTTGGGTTTTTTTTTTTCTATATTCTTCTTTGGATTTCTAAGGGTTGACCTCCTCCAAAAGGCTTATGACTTACTGCTATTATCTTAGAATCATGAAAAAGAAGTTATCAATTAGATGTCCTACTAGGAATAGGGAGAATCACAGAGTCACAGAACATTAGGACATGGAAGGGACCTCTGAAGATCATCTAGTCCAACCCCCCTGCCAGATCAGGATCACCTTGATTAAATCCCACAGGAACGTGTCCAGATGGGTCTGGAATGTCTCCAGAGAAGGAGACTCCACAACCTCTCTGGGCAGCCTGGCCCAGGGCTCCATCACCCTCACAGGGAAAGAGTTTTTCCTTACATTCACATGGAACTTCCTATGTTCCAGCTTGGACCAATTGCCTCTTGTCCTGTCACTGGCCATCCCTGAGAAGAGCCTGGATCCATCCTCCTGACACTCACCCTTTACATATTGATAGACATGCATGAGGTGACCCCTCAGTCTCCTCTTCTCCCAGCTCCAGAGCCCCAGCTCCCTCAGCCTGTCCTCAACAGGAAGATGTTCCACTTCCTCCAACACCTTGGTGTCCCTGTGCTGGACTCTCTCAAGGAGCTGTATGTCCTTCTTGAACTGAGGGGTCTAGAACTGGACATAATACTTCAAGTGTCTTCTTACCAGGGCAGAGTAGAGATTCTCTGATCTCTCCCTGCCCAGCTCTCCAGCCTGTCTGAGTCTTCTTGAATGGCAGCACAACCTTCTGGGGTGTCACCACCCCTCCCAGCTTGGTGCTTTCTAAGAAGTTAAGTGATTGTTCTTGTGAACTATAATCTCTGACCAAACTTGATACTAGAGTGTGTGTGTCACACTTTGTTGTAGAATGTCTTGATCCAGGATAGCGAGGTGAGACTCTGGAGTATACATTATGAGCTTTGAAGAAGAGTAAAAGTTAATTTAAATTTTACCTTCTATAACAGAGTTTTGTAATAGGGAAATTCGTCTTTTGGAAAAAGTTCTGGGTTTTTTGTGTGATGTGTTTGAAAATGAGATCTCTTAACATAGAATCTGTTAATTTGTTAATTTCCAACTCTTTGTTCATTTTCAGAGTGTCCTTCAACAATTCATGTACACTTATCTCCATATTTTAAATGTTCTGACAGTTTCTGTGATGATGGCTCAGCTCCAGCAAGGAGGCCCAGATGAAAAAGAGAAAACTACTGCATTAAAGGGTATGAGTCTTTTTGCCTTCTTCTTACATATATTGACCTTTCAGACACAATTATTAGAAGGAAAAGAATTTGGTGTAACTGTGAGTTAGAGTCTGGGAATTGCACCACCACAGGAGACTGTTAGTCCATCTGCACTAAATTTTTTTTTGTGTAATGGTGTGTCCATCACTGGTGTTTTCATATGATGATATAAAGAATAATGATCTGTAGTAAGGAGTAAGAGAATACTTGCAATTTTTTTAAATTTTCATAATTATCCTTTGAGAAGGTTGAGTGGTGCTTTTGGTTCTTACTTTCAGTGGATTATCACTTAATTTTTTTGCCAAATATGTTTTATAATTATGGATCCATACTGTGGTTTTTAAAATCTCTTTGACTGGAATGTTAGCAGGGAAGACATTTCCAGGACATTGATTTGCATACTGATTTTATAAAATCTTCTTTGTATTGTATGTTTTGAAAAATAAATGGACCTAAGTGACTTGTTGGAGTAATTTTCTTGAGAAAAAATTACATAAATGATCTATTTTAGGTACTATTTCTCAATTTTGGAACTATTTGAAATGGGCTAGACCTAAAAATAAGCTAGCTAAACATTGGATTTAAAGTGTTTGCTTTACAAATTTACTCTGTAAATTGTCTTTCAAAAGAGACAGAAATTATTATGTTTTGAGGAAATTATATGTCATGTTTGGAAAAGCAAAACTGCCATTTTATACTTGGCACTAATTTGACCTTCATTAAGGATTCACCTCCAAGAAATATGAAAACTTATTGTGAGGATGGTGTTTTCTTTATGTTATGTAGTGAACTCCCATTGGTGTGTAGAAGGTCTCCTGCAAACCCCTCAGTTTTGGGCTCTGTTGAACTAGTCTCAGTTTGAGTTGAGGAGTCCAAGTCCCTGGTGAGAATGGTGGATATCTTGAAAGAATCTCAAAATTGTAAGAACACTTTAACTTGAAATACTGCACAGAAAAAACTGTCCATGCTGGTGGTTGGAGCACAGACCAGTTTCAGTCTTTCTGAGTAACTCTGATGGCATCTGTAAGTCATGATGAGCTGTGTCTTCTGCAGATAAGCTCAATGTAGTGCATGAAGTATCACCTTTCCTACTCAGGAGATGGATATTTTATTATATAGTAACTGACACTTCTGTGTAAACACATTTTAAAATGGGTCACATTAAGAAGCCATGAAAGCTCTGGTGAAATGAAATTCTAGAGGTGTGGTGTGACTTCAGTTTCTTCACCAAGGAGACAAAGTCATGCTAAAGACTGTTTTGTTACCTTGAAGTTGTGGCAATATGGAGGAAGAAAGGACATGATTTTTGCATCCTTTGGTGAAAAACTTAAAAAAACTATCTCCTTACGTTCCCATGGGACCTCCTCTGCTCCAGCTTGGACCCGTTGGCCCTCGTCCTGTCAGTGGCCATCACTGAGAAGAGCCTGGATCCATCCTCCTGACATATTTATGTAACCCTTTACATATTTATAGACATTAATGAGGTCACCACTCAGTCTCCTCCAAGCTGAAGAGCCCCAGCTCCCTCAGCCTGTCCTCAGCAGGAAGATGTTCCACACCCTTCATCATCTTGGTGGCCCTTTCAAGGAGTTCTGTGTCCTTCCGGAACTGAGGGTCCCAGAACTGGACACAACATTCTGGGTGTGGTCTCACCAGGACAGAGCAGAGGGGGAGAAGGACCTCTCTTGACCTACTAACCACCCCCTTCTAATACATCCCAAGATGCCATTGGCCTTTTTGGCCACGAGGGCACATTGCTGGCTCATGGTCATCCTGCTGTCCCCCAGGACCCCGAGGTCCGTCTCACCTGCACTGCTCTCCAACAGGCCAGTCCCCAACCTCTCCTGGTCCCTGGGGTTGTTCCTCCCCAGACCCTGCCCTTGCCCCTGATCAGTCTCCTTCCATCTCTCCCTGCCCAGCTCTCCAGCCTGGCTGAGTCTTGTTGAATGGCAGCAGAACCTTCTGGGGTGTCATCACTCCTCACAGCTTGGTGTCACCAACAAACTTTCTGACTTCTCCAGTGCTCAGATACCCTAGCATGGGTTGGAGAGAATTGAATTTCAGCAGCTGTACAAGATGGCCTTTGGTCCTCCAGCTGTATCTAGTGGAACAACAAAAAGAAGGAGCTGGGGACAACTGATTGTCGTATGGGCAGTGGAGTGAATGTCACGTGAACCTGAGAAGAAGTAGAAGAGCAGACCAAGGAACTATCCAAAATGTTGAAGTTCATTCTCAGTACATTTTAAACACTAGAAATTTCAGAGGATGAGTGTACAAACACTGAGTTTAGGTAATGTAGATAACCTACAGGCCTGGCACTGGTGGCAAGGCTAAGCAGAAGCCATTGTAGAAGACCTATGCAGATAGTGAGTGTAAGTAATTAGAGGATGGAAGCATGGTTAACATCAAAGCAAGTTTAAATAAAATTAGCCTTTTCAAACTGCTTTCTCTGTTTTGAGCCACAATTTAGGATGGTAAAGGTGACTGTAAAATTAATTAGGTATCATTAATACATGGTATCTTGATTGATGAAACAACAAATTGAAATGTCACTCCTGACCTGAATTTTGTGTGGTCTTTGAAGAAGCTCGAAAAATATATTTCAGTAGAATCCTGCTGAATAATTTTTAGATTATTTTTCATTAGTAATCAGAAAGTGTGTTAAAAGGTTGTGGGGGTAATGAGCAATAGGAGGAGAGGTGATTGTAAACTACTGCCTGTCTGTGCAGTAATTGTGTAGTAGTTTGTTGCAAGCAAAAGATGTCCCTATATGTTTGCCTTTGGATAAATGTAAGTCCTTAAGCCTGAGGTAAAACATTACTTATTTTTCTGTGTTTTTTGTTACTGACTGCAGGCTGTACAAGGATATGCTTGCTGTCTTAGAAAAAAGTCAGTCTGGAAAGGGGGTGTTGTCATGGTTTGCTATAAAATGGATGCCAATATTTGGAGATATTAAAGGGTCGTGGCTGAGAGGAGGATTACAATAACTCAGTCTGGGTATCAAAGGGAAGGCCAAGGCGTGTTGTGATCACTGCCTGTGAGATGATGTACACTTGGTAGTCTGAGCCCTTCAAGAAGGGAGACAAGAATGTATCAATGACTTGATATTGAAGGTAGATAAATTTGTCTTAAAACCATGATGCGTACCAAGGACGTGTTCCTGCCACTGATGGTAATGAATTATTGGAACAAATCACTATGGTTTTGGTGGCTTCTCTGTCCTTGGACAAATCTGATGCATCTGTGACAAGGTGACCCATTTAGTGGATGAGGGAAAGTCTGTGCATGTTGTCTACCTGGACTTTAGTAAAGCCTTTGACAGTATTTCTCACATCATTCTTCTGGAGAAACTGGCTGCTCATGCCTTGGGTGGACATACACTTCACTGAGTGAAAAACTGTGTGGGTGGCCTGGCCTGAAGAGTTGTGATGAAGGGAGATAAATCCAGTTAGTGGCTGGTTCCCCAGGGCTCAGGACTGGTCTTAATCAATCAGCTGGATGAGGGGATTGAGTACACCCTCAGTAAGTTGGCAGAGGTCAGGAAGGCTCTTCAGAGGGATCTTAACAGGCTGGATCATGAGCCAAGACCAACTGTATGAGGTTCAGCAAGGCTCAGTGCTGGGTCCTGCCCTTGGGTGACAACAACCCCAGGCAGCTCTATAGGCTTCAGGCAGCTGCCTGNAAGGACCTGGGGATGTTGGTCAAACACCATCTGAACATGAGCCAGAAGTGTGCCCAGGTGACCAAGAAGGCCAACGGCATCCTGGCCTGTATCAGCAATGTTGTGACCAGCAGGAACAGGGCAGTGATGGTCCATCCCCCTGCAGTAGGCCC
This sequence comes from Heliornis fulica, assembly GCA_013399135.1. Lineage (NCBI taxonomy): Eukaryota > Metazoa > Chordata > Aves > Gruiformes > Heliornithidae > Heliornis > Heliornis fulica. The sequence continues at coordinate 57,830 of VXBZ01009391.1, forward strand.
TGGTGTGGCCACCCCTCAAGTGCTCTACTTAGGTTTGGATCCCTTACTACCAGAAGGACATTGAGGGGCTAGAGAGGGTCT
>VXBZ01009391.1:57922-82708 GCA_013399135.1 Heliornis fulica
GAGTGGGGAAGGGTCTGGAGCACAAGTCTCCTGGGGAGTGTCTGAGGGACCTGGGGCTGTTCAGCCTGGAGGAGGCTGAGGGGAGACCTGATGGCTCTCTGCAGCTCCCTGGAAGGAGGCTGTGGTGAAGTGGGAGTCAGTTTTTTGTCCCAAGTAACAAGCAGTAGGACAAGAGCAAAGGGCATCAAGTTGTACCTGGGAAGGTTTAGCTTGGATGTGAGGAAAAATCTCTACCCTGAAAGGGTTGTCAAGTGCTGGAACTGGCTGACCAGGGCAATGATGGAGTCAGTGTCCCTGGAGGGATTTAGAAGACCCGTAGGTGTAGTGCTTAGGGACATGAGTTAGTGGTGGGCTTGGCAGTGTTGGGGTAATGGTCAGAATCAATGAACTTAAAAGGTCTTTTCTTAAAATCATTGAACTCTAAATTTTTCAGTGATCCTATGGATATTTTTTGATCAGCATTAGAGATAAATAAGTACATAAATAAAAATAAAATACGCTGACACTGAGGCCCAGGTTTTGAATCTGGATCAAACACTCCTATAATGAGGTTTTCTGTTGAGTAATATTGAGGATGTTCTGCCCCTAAGATCTACAAATCTGAACAAACACATTTTGCTAATGGTAATAGTGAAATAAAAAGGCGTAGTACGCATTGTGTAATTTTTCTTTTCCATTTTTAGATTTATTGTCTAGAATAGACTTGGATGAACTAATGAAAAAAGATGAGCCACCCCTTGAGTTTCCTGATACTCTGGAAGGATTTGAGTACGTTTTTAATGAAAGTAAGTCATATATGCTTTGTAAAGTCTATACTTAGAATAATGTTGAGAGGTTATCAGAACTTTAATTATACCTTATAAGTCTCTTTTAGAATTTCACACTTTTCTGTGAAGAAAAAAAAAAAAAGCCATAGTGTTAACAGAATAGGAAATCTGGCATAGTATTTATTTATTTATTTTTTAATTTCATTAACCTGAGCAAAAAATCCCTCATTTTATGCAATACCATTGCATAAAATGCAATGGTACTGTGCATGCTTTTGAACTCTGTCTTCTATTACAGAAGTGTTGATATAAAAATTCTGATATAAAAATTCTGATATAAAAATTCCGAAAGTCATCAGTAATTTCTGTACCACTGGCATTTACAAGCAAAATTAAAGAGTAGTCACTCATTTTCTGGACATAGTCTTTACTGATGCATTTTTATGGATACAAACAAAGTTATTACTTAGCTAATAATTAATCCAAGTAATTTCATTAATACCAGTGGAAAAACACTGAATTTTATTGATGGAAAGATGAACAGTGTGGTAAGACTGTCCCCACTGGTGTGGGCTCTGGTTTTTCATTGCTGCAAGTGAGTGATGATTACAGGTGCTTCCACATAGCTGAATCTGTGTGTTAAATGAGCTAGTAATATTTATAACTTCTAGAGCATACATTTTAAAATCCAGCTGAGAAAATAAGCCTCTGAGCTAGAGTAATACCAGACTCCAGGAAATGGCTCTTTCAAGATTGTTTGAAACCTGTAGGACAAATGGGGACGTTTACAATTCTACTTCTTTGCAGTGCCTGTTCTGTGAACAGAGGAACTTTAGTTTCTAAATCTGCCTGTCTTACATCTTCCACTTTTAAAGGAAAAAAAAGAAAAAAAAAAAAAAGAGCTTTCCTTTAAATGATAGTCATTTATGCAACACTTAGCTTTTTAATACCCTGATGGCTTTCACAGGAAGGTACTTAGAGACTAAAAGTGTCATGAAAGTGATGCTCTTTCTTTGATGGGAGGGGTTCAGCTCTGTCACTTTTCAGCTCCTTATTTTTAGATCTGCACAGTGTCTACTGTCTTCCTTACTGACTTCAGAGTTAATGGTTCATATGTGGTTGATAAAAAGGGCTGAAATTTGAATTTTGGGGAATGATATTTCAGAATGATGTTATTGAATATTCCATCACTAACCTCACAGCCTGAATCACTTCCACAGAATGCAGCAAAACCTATTTCATATGCTACTGGTCAGCAAAGCAAAAACATCTCCATTTTGGTTTTGTACATTTAATTCTCATGTTTGGTCATGTACTTTTGAGCCATAATCATGCTTCTTTTTCTAATGAAAAGGTAAGGAATTCTTTTTTTAATCAGATTTAAAGACTGAAGGGTTCCAGAAAGCCAAAGAAAAAAATATACCAGCTCCATTTTAGTTGTGGAGAGAGCAACTTTGCATACTACTGAATGGCATACTCTATGAGTAACTAGCTGAGAAGGACCAGCAGATGGTAGAGTTACGATGAAAATATGAGAAGAAGGGTGTTTGGACCCGAGACAGGGATGTGAAGTTGGAGAGAAGTATTTCCCTGGTGTCTAGTACATGAAGTCATACAGATGTGGAGAAAAATTAAGCAAGTGATCATAACTATTAGAGATACCATATCTTAAATATTTTACTTAGAACACCAAGAACTAAAATATGAAGACCCTGAAAAAGTGTGAACTAAGTTATTATTTCCTTACTACTGAAGAGGAGACATTTTGCTGAGAAACCTTATTTTCATCACACAGATATTTGGATTTCAAAGGAGAGAATTCTACATACCCCTGTTTTTAATTTTTCTCTGACTTACTGCAATTTTGTGATGCTCTGAGATCATAACTTGTGTTTTATCTAATAAGACAATTTCTGGTTAGATACCTGTTTGCTGCAGTTTGCATCCTGTAGATTGCTCTTTTATTAACTCAGTCTGTGGTTTGATAAGCTACTAAACTTTTGCTGTAAGCAAGGCCAACTGGTGAAAGTCACATTGGAATCTGGAGCATGTACATTTGCTCTGATCCAATGTTCTGCTTTATTTTAGTGTTACAATTTCAGAGTACCCTGAATCAAAGAGCTCTGGCTTGATTGCACTGTACCTAGGAATTAAGATATTTACCTTAAACCCGTTTGGGGGGGGAGTTTCAGATTAATTTAGAATGCCTGTTATCTTGAAAACAAATGTTTCTTTCCCTTCCAGCCTTCAACACATTTTCTACTCACATTTCTTCATAAATTCAGTTGGGTTTGAAGTAGGGGATTTGTAGCTGCAATTTGATCACCTAATTGACACTGCAGATCAAGTATTAACTGCTGATGTTTACATTTCAGCGCTAATCCATTGCAGTGGAGAAATAAATATCCCCTGCAAAGCAGTTTGGCATCTGATATCTGCGTGTAATTCCACTGTCATCACTTGTGTTTAGCTTTATCTTAGCAGTATGTGCTATGTGAGAGAAATGCCTTTTGTTGTTATGCAGTAATTGTCCACCTTCAAAAATATTATAACCAGAAGTGAAAAGGAATTCTTAGTGGACCACTTTTTAGATGTAGGCTTCCTTTAAACTTTTCAGCACCTAAATGATTCTTACATTTAATAAAGAGGTATGTGAAAATGTAATAATTTTGTTTCTTTTACAGGGGGTCAATTAAGGCACATAAAAACCGGGGAACCCTTTGTTTTTAATTACCGGGAAGATTTGCACAGATGGAATCAGAAGCGCTATGAAGCTCTTGGAGAGGTATATAAGTGGTGTCTGTGTATGCATGTATACATATGTGTCTGCTGTGGTGTTTTGCTGTGTTTCTCTGTAGCAGTGATGCTGTTATATAGGTTAATAAAGATTTAGCGAGGCTGTAGTCATTTAAAATAAAGGTATTTCAGGATTAGTTGCGTGCTGATGCTGTAACTCTAGTTTCCATTATTTTCTGTATGGCTTAAGATGTGATTTAGACAACAATTTGTACTTAGTGTATGTTCACAGTAGAGTATCAACTAGATTACACGGATCAGAGGATGTTTTACAGTTCTGTATTCTGCTTTCTTCTTCTCAAGGTGAAGCACTGGGGTACAAAACCATGTCATTCTGAAGATAAATGCAATAGCTGTTTTTTCCACGTTAGCAGGCGATGCCAGGAGCCACTAGATTGATTAAAAAGAGGTGATTAATTGATCAAATATTAGTTGGTGTATTAGTTTTTTGGATGCTGCCAGCACATTCTGGCGTTTCTGCAGGGATTCTGTGGGAGTAGCAGGTGTAACAACACCTGACCACAGTTCCTCTCCGGCGTGAAGGTAACTTCAGTGCCCTGGATTTTGTAAAGCTTTAGTTGTCAGGGCACTGGCTCTAGAGGAAAGGCAGCTCACCTCAGTGAGTGCAGACCAGCATGTGCTGATGTCCTCCCTGCACTGCCACAGCCTCCCCTGCCCAAGAGAAAGAAGAGGCTCAGCACTCTCTCCTCTGGTAGTAATGCTGCACACGTCAGAGTGGCTCTCAGAGGCCTTTGAAAAGGGATGCACAGGGTCTTTTTTTTTTAGTGACTGTGAAATGTTTCTCAGTGGTTTCTGTTGGAATAATCATAGCATGTCATTGAAGAGCTGCTGCTGCCTTATGGCTTGTCTACTTTCATTATTATTGTTTTAGTGAGGATTAAACACATTTATTCTCCGCTTATTCTTTCCGTTACAGTAGCTCAAGACTACTCAGAGATATGTTTGATTGTGTGTGTTTAGACATTTCGTCTTCTAAACTTTCTTGCTGTCACAGTTTAACCCCAGTGGAAAGTTCAGCCCCACACAGCTGCACGTTCACTCCCTCTGTTGAGACTGGGGAGAGCATCAGAAGGGTAAAAGAGAGAATTTGTGGGCTGAAATGCACTTTAGTAGGTAAAGCAGAAGCTGTGCATGCAAGCAAAGCAAAATAAGGAATTAATTCACTGCTTCCCATCAGCAGGCAGGTGTTGAGCCATCTTCAGGGAAGCAGGGCTTCTTCATGCATAATAGTGCCTTCCCCCCTGCTTTATATGCCAATTGTGACGCCATACGGTATGGGATATCCCTCTGGTCACTGGGGTCAGCTGTCCCAGCTGTGTCCCCTCTCAAACCCTTGTGCACCCCCAGCTGTTACACTGGTGTATAAATGAATAAAAAAGAAAAATAAAATGGCTCAAGAGACAACCAGTGCTACCCTGTTGCAAAATAAATAGCATAAGGCACCTTGAATATATGCCTAAATATTTCACCAAATGGTTTCATATATTTTCTTGTTCTGTTTTAGATATTAAGAAATATCTAAATTGCAGGGCTTTTTCTAGGTGTAGCAGCATAGCCTCTGAGAGCTTCTGTAGGCATGGAGCATGCAGGCTGAGGAAGGGAGTGTGCAGCAGAAGTCTGTGCCTGTCTTGATTAAGAGGAGTAGAAGGTCATCTTCATTAACTCTGCTGATCAGTGCCTGGGTGCTCTCTGCTCACTCAGCCCCTCTGTTCTGTTCAGTATGGGCACCATGCTGGAGGTGCTGGAGCTGCCCAGCTCTTGAGCATTGCGTTTTCACAGCATCACAGAATCACAGAACGTTAGGGGTTGGAAGGGACCTCTGGAGGCCATCCAGTCCACCCCCCTGCCTGAGCAGGGTCACCTCCATTAGATCACATGGGAACGTGTCCAGATGGGTCTGGAATGTCTCCAGAGAAGGAGACTCCACAACCTCTCTGGGCAGCCTGTTCCAGGGCTCTGGCACCCTCACAGGGAAAGAGTTNTCTCTCAAGGAGTTCTGTGTCCTTCTGGAACTGAGGGGCCCAGAACTGGACAGAATACTCCAGGTGAGGTCTCCCCAGGGCAGAGCAGAGGGGGAGAAAGACCTCTCTTGACCTACTGGTGACCCCCCTTCTAATCCACCCCAGGCTGCCATTGGCCTTCTTGGCCACAAGGTCACATTGCTGGCTCATGCTGTCATCCCCAGGACCCCCAGGTCCCTCTCCCCTCTGCTGGTCTCCAACAGGCCAGTCCCCAACCTCTCCTGGTACCCTTCTGCCAAAGCATGGTTCCTGAGGATCAACCAACCTTGCCTCTGACCTCTTCCTTGTTCCTGTAAATCCTATGCCCAGGGAGGAGATGATGTGGGCTACTGCTGCTGTTTGTCACACACCTTCACCTCAGCTATATGGCTTTCCCAGATGCAGAACATGGCTGTTGCCCAGTCAAGCTCACTTGACTGGCACCTGCTCCATGGTCATGCAGACCTGTATTGTTCAGATATCCCCATTTTCCAAGTAAATTACTTGGACAAGACACAAGTGCAAAGATTAGTATGTCCCCCATGTGGGCTCCTGTGCCACCACACCTTCTTGTATGTGTTTGACAACATGATGAGATTCCTTATTCTGTGCCTCCAAGTAGTGAAGGCCACATCTTCAACCTATAATATGAGTGACTTTTTCACATTTTTGGTTAACCATGGGTTGGGACGTGTTCATGGGGTTGGGTACCTTGTGATTGTGATCTGTCTCTTCCATTTTGCCTTAGTCATTCTCCATAGTCAGGTTTGAGTGACCTTTGGAAACGCATTTTGTTTATATTGGTAGGAAGGTTTGAGCTCAGGAATCTTTTGGGTTAATTGTTCTAATTTTTTTTGTGTTTTTAGAGAAAGAAGACATGCATCTATGTTTCAGTGTGCTCCCTGCTAAATGCCCAAGTAGTGCTCAGTTCTCCCAACAAGCCTCAGATTTATAAACTCTCCATTGTCTTGGGCACACGAGTGTTTATGTATGAGAACACAGGGGACACTGACCAGCAAGACCACCATGATTTGCTCATGTGAAAAAAACTCCTTTTGTGCCATAGCTCAGTGGGTCACTGGTGCAGATGTTGAATCATAGAGAAGCAGTAGATTACCCTCTAATTAGCTGTTTTGTAATCTATCACAAGACATATTCAGCAAACTGTTGGCTTAAAAAGCAGCAGCTCATGTAATTTGCAAGGTGATGTAGTAAAATCTGGCCTTAGGCCTTTGCTTTGGAACATCATCCTTTGGCTTTAGGGGTTCTCTGATGTGTGTTTGTGGACACAGAGTGAGGTGGTGAAGTAGCTAGACTGGTTTCATTGGACAAAAATGTTGTAGGAATTCAGTGTTTCTGTTGTTATCTCAATGATTCTACGCTGGTTTTCTGATTTTTAAAGGATTTACCCATCCTGCCCGAGGCAGCTTTTTTTTACTGTACTTGTATGTGGTGGGCTGCTTTTATTGAGCTTTATTAATACTAAGAGGTGGGTGTACTTCCTGGCCTTATGTTACAGCACTGTTCTTTGTTTCTCAGAGCTTTAATACATTTCCATTTGGTAATCCATGACTTTCTGCAGTTAGAATACTCCCTCTGTGATGTTCTGCCGTTGCTCTGGCTGTATGGAAATTGATTCCTCACAAATTACAATGGTTCGTCAACATCTCCACTTCTTACATCTCTTTATTCTTCATTCATTGATCTGTTATTTCAGGCACACAATTTGTTCTGCAGCCTCTTGATATGTGCTCCTAATAGACAATTTAGTGAACTGTTCATAATTTTGTGATTCTGGTTCAGTCATTGCTGTTGCGGCATTGAATTTTGTGGAGAGCCTCTCCATTTGCTTTTTAAAAATTAAAATGGCAACAGAAGTGCACAGAACATGGTGTTGCAGCTGCTTCTAACTGCTGATTAATCCATGTGGCAAGTTTGAAGTATGATTGAGAACAATTTTGTGACAACAGTTCAGTTGTTGCTGACATACCATTCCAGTCCAAGGTTCATCTTTTCTTTCTTTTTTTTTCTCTTTTTTTTCAGTTGTTTTTTGTTTTGTTTTTCTTTTCCTGGCCAGGAGTTTCAGAGATTTGGATTCTATCTTAACCTCCAGATTAGGCTCACATCATGTATGTCTCCTTGCATTTTAAGTAGATGCCCATGTTAATCATTTGTTCCACATTTTTCAGTTGACACTAGAGCTACTGAAATTGCCAACAGTCAGCTTCAGCCTCTGCTTGACTGTGACATTGAAGTTAGATGGAATTACAAATAAAATACTGGTAAAGGGCATTTTACCTTGCAGTTTGCCATGTAGTTTGTGTTGATAATTCAGTTTTGTAAGAGAAGTTATGTTGATGTTCTCCTCTCAGTGTTTTACAGTCACTAGAGCATCCCTGACATCAGTGCCCAGTTACTCTCTCTCCCTCTGTGTGTCTGTCTCTGGCACTGTGTAATTTCAGTTTGGTGACTTGCTTGGAGGCCATTTAGTATTTGCAGATGTTTTTGTGAGTGCCATCACTAATGAAGGGACTTCTGCCTGTACTGAGTCTCCTCAGCTGCCCATGTCTTTAAATAAGTCAAGTAGGGTTTGTAAATATGCAGTTTATAACGTGATATAAATGCCTCTGCTGTGGTCCTACTCAAGAGCTAGTATACACCATCTTGTAATTGCTGCCAGTCTGACTTCTAAGCAGGTAGCAGAAGAGCTGTGGCTATTTTTTACAGTTACCACAAGCAACAGCACAAGAAAATACCTTTTAATAGTGTTGAACAGGTAGAGAAGGCAGAGAAACAGGACACAAGTTAGAGGTTCCTTGTATGTTTCATGTGTGGTAAGATACAGTTAATTTTGCATCATCTGAGAAGTCCTGTCCCACTAAATAAACTGCTTTGAAGTATGTGCACAGTGTTAGGTTCAGCTCATCATAAAGTAGATTAACCATCAGGATTAATATTTGTGTGTGGGGGGGGAAAAATATGTAGAATTATGACAATGACAACCCATAATTAAGATTGCTAAGTAGTAAAATGGGATTTTTTTTTTCTTCCAGATCTCCTTTAAGTTAAAGAACAGCTTGGTCTCAACATAATTTAAAAAATAAGCGTTCACCTGCTACTAATTTCCTCCTTGGTTGCAAAGAGCATTATTTGTTTGGATGACTGAGAGAAAGAAGCTATTTACATAGCACAAATGAAAGCATAGAGCAGCAGAAGAGGACATGTAAGTTAATGAAGAAGGAAGCATTAAGTAGTCTGCATTTGAAAGGGTGGCTTCTTACATGAATAACCCAAAATCTGATGATAGGCTGCACGTGCACCTGATAGTACTTAAGGTCCAATCTTGCAGCCGAAGCTCATGTGAATAAACTCAATAGGTCTGATCTTGTGAATAAGGGCTGCAGGATCAAGTTCCAAATAAAATTTGCAGATGATTAGTAGAAATCCTTACACTCTAGTTTCAGTTTCTTTGCACTGACAGTTTATCATTAAACATTCCAGATTTTATCCGGCAAGACTTCGATATAATAATGTACGTGCTGCACACCGTGTATTAAGCATAATTAGGTTTGTGCACCTTGACTTACTCTTATGTATTTGCAGTTAGCTGTTTAGTGGCTGGAAAAATATGTCTTACTGAGAGGACAAAACAGAATTGGTAGTGATGTGTGTGGCTATATATATGTATATGGGTCCAGGGACATTTGCTTTCACGGGATGCCAAGTACTTAACAGGTGTCTGTTGAGCGTGCGCGAACTGAATTTTTTCAGTGTCTGCTGTTAAAGTCAAGTGTAAGTAAACTTCCATGGGGATAGTAAAATCCTTGCTGAGAGCCTAACGAAGTCTTCTGAGCTTTATGTCCTGTTTCAGAGGTAGAGTGAAAGCATCTAACTGAAATATTTCCCCCAACCTTGCTTTTGAAGGCGGTTAAATCCCGTTCCAGGAGATCTCCTCTGGAATCAGTTTGACAGTGCTATTTCTGTGCGTGTCGTGCCCCATCTTCTACTGAACGTTGCAGGAGGTTTTTGCTCAAGCAAAATTTCACAGCAGAGTAAACATTGAAAAAATATTTACAGTTGAACTCTTTGGACAAAACCAGGCAGCTGAGCAGGAGAGGTTGGACAAGATCTTTAAAATAAATTAAAGCGCAGTCTTACTTTTTTATGAGTCAGGGAAGAATCCGCATGGAATAGAGACCTTTGAATGTACCAGTTGGAGGAAGAGCTTAAATGACAGCTGGCACTTTTTGAACACCAGGGTCGATTATAAATGCAGTTCTTAGGAATCCAAGCCTTACTGGTTACAGGAGGGTGGGTGTTAGTGCTAACTTGATTATTTTCAATTTGCGTTAGGTAAGTGTGAAGCAGAAACACGACGCAGAAGACTTTAACTAGATAAAACACCTAAAAACGGGGAAGGATGCTGAATTTCTCTCTAATAGTAGTCCAGAGATATACATAATACACTTCTGTAAGGTTTCAGTTCTTTTACTTCACTTGATTTTGAACAAGTGTCTTTGATAACAGAGAGAAAGTGCTAGTGGGGGCAGCACAAAAAAAATCTGCATCATGTATGTGTACCGTCTGTAGAATTTTAGAAAGATTTCAACGTTTAACAATCTGTTTATCTTCATATTTTATCTTTCTTTATGGTGTGTGAAATAGCTGGACAGACAGCGTGGCTTGAAGACTACTTAATAGTACCTAAAGAAATTTAAATTTAAATATGAATCTTTGTTGCATGCAGTATAGTCATTTGCATATGCTAAATCCGCTTTCAAAATCTGCTGTTTGTGAAGACTTTTTACTGGAATGATTATGTCAGATGTGCTTCAGTGAACTCTTCTAGTTTGTAGACAGCAATTGGCAGTAGGTTGGTTCATCACAGTAACATGACAGTACTCGAAAGGTTCAGAGATAGTTTCATAATTATTGTTAGCATGATTCTTGAAAGAAATGATGAGCATCTCATAAACCCAGATGGGAATTTGTTACATTGTTGATAAATGTGTTGATAAATGTGTTTTACATTTTTAAATTGATAAACAGTGAAAAGCAGAGAAGATACAATAAGGCAGATGGTTGTTTATAAAGCACTTGCAAGTTGCTGCAATTCAAAGAATGGTACTAATTGTTAAAAAGAAGACAAAAATTGGAGTAGGGGGAGTGTTTCAATGAGTTAATCATGAGCTTTTTAAAAATAAAACCTTCAGCAGCTTTCGTTCAATTAGAACCATTCTTGCCATCCTGGGTTTATATGCAAAAGTTTAGACTCAGTTCTAATAAACTTTTGTACCAACCATTTTCATGTAGCTGAAATGAAAAACACAACCATCCACCTTTTATCCAAATGTACCCGTTCCTTTCCTTCTCCTTATTCTTCTTAGGGGAAAAAAAAAACCCACCACAAAACAAACAAGATTTATTGCTCAGCAGAATAAAATTGATTTATCATTGGTCTTATTAATCATCCCCACTTAAAAACAATAAATAGAGTACTGAACTCCCAAAATCAGCAGAAAGTTTGCTGCAAGGAAATCAGATGGGATGTTGTTGGGTTATTTTTTTCTCAAAGGAGAGGTGAAAAAAAGGGATTTTGCCAATGATGGGACTAGAAAAAAATATATCCAAGTACAGCTTAGTCAGAACCCAAATCAGTGCATGAACCAGCTGGTTCACCTCTATCCTGTGGACGGGTCAGTCCTTGTTTCCATCACTGATACTGAAAGTTTCTGTGAAAGGCAAAGTATTTTCTTACTGTTTCAGCAGGAGGCTTTTTGAAAACCAGAGATATGTAGATGACTGCTTTCATCAAGCCATGCTTTTAAAAGCTGTTTATTTTACCTCAGTTGCAGAACTCCAGAAGAGCTGTTTCTCCTTCACAAGATCTTCAGCTTTTCCAAGATAAAGAATTCTAACGCTCTCTGTGTTTTCAGCAAGGACTTATATCTTTTGGTTTTCTGGGAATATTTGTTATTAAAATTCAGCAGAATAGTGGTATTTTTTAATAAAGCTGTATCAGCTGTGTCAGTCCTTAATAGGAATAATTTGAAAGGAAAAAAATTCAATTATAAATCAATAGAGCGTTGTATTTCTGTATGTGCAAACAACCTAAAATTACTTTAAGATGCTCCAGCTGCTCAATTCATTAACTCAATCACAACTGAATTTTGGTATCTGTTATCTTGTGTGGATCTCTGCAGCAGTAATACCCAGTTAGCATGCCTGAAGCTGTTAGATGCAGCTATGACTGTTGGGGAAGATCACTTCAATTGGTTGGTGGTGTAGGATTTTGAGGGGCGTGATACGTAGTTATTTATCTTACGCTCAGGCGCTGTCCTGTGCGTAACGATTCCGGAAGTCATTAACTGCCTCATCATTAGTGTTAATTCCTACTCGTATTTAGGGGTTTCCACATTTACTTCTTATGCTTTTAGAGCAGTTGCACCTACCTCTTAACACCTTTTGGTGTGTCACTGAATCCTTGAGCTCCTCTCTTAGCTCCTCTCTGCGAGGACCTCAAGGGGGCCTACAAGAAAGATGGGGAGAGGCTGTTCAGTAGGGCCTGTTGTGACAGGACAAGGGGTGATAAAGGGTTTAAAATAGAGGGAGGGAGATTTAGATTGGAGATTAGGAAAAAGTTCTTTGCTGTGAGAGTGGTGGAGCACTGGAACAGGTTGCCCAGGGAGGTGGTGGATGCCCCTGGATCCCTGGAGACGTTCAAGGCCAGGTTGGATGAGGCCCTGAGCAAGCTGATCTAGTTGGGGGTGTCCCTGCTTCTTGCAGGGGGGTTGGACTAGATGACCTCTGGGAGTCCCTTCCAACTCCAGCCATTCTATGATTCTATGATTCTAGTGATGGTACCCTGTGTGTGCTCTTGTTACAAGACACAAAAGATATTTGAGGAGAAAAGCAAAGAATTTTCCTCTTGTCACTGAATTAACTGGGAGTGAGGGGAAATGTTCATAGGCTTTTACCTTCATTGCAGCAGTGTAAATTCTGTAGATATTACAGTAATTTTCTTTTACTACTCTCTATATTGGATACTCAACACAGGATGGAAAATATAAAAATGTTAGTAATTTCTATATTCAGGAATTCAGCTTATGTCCTCAATTCCCATGTATGTCTCTCTAAGTATTATTTTTTTAAAGATAAAACCTGACATATATCCCACCCAGTCAGAATGCATGTCAGGGTTTCACATAAAACTACAAATATAAATTTGTAAAATGTCTTTGAAAGTCATTTTGTTAAGTTTCTGCAGCCTGAATTTGTTTTTAGACAGCACTGATTTTCATGTGTTAGACATGTGTCTTCCTGACATGCTGGTAAGAATTTGGGTGGAGTAGACCTTAAAGCTGTTGTTTTAGCAAGAAAGGAAAATACTGGTTGTAAGTCAAGGAGGTGTTTGTTGACCATAAGCTGCAGTGCTAGGTGAGACACCTTTGTATGTACTCTTTATTCCAGTATGCTGGGTAGAAAAAATACAAAAAATATAAACTTAATGAAAAATGGAGGGCAAATATTTTATTTTCATGTAATATTGCTGCAGCAGGCACAAAGGGAGTGTTGCTCTAGTTGGTTGTAACATCTGAATGTAGTGACATAAATGAAAGAGGAAACTTCTCGTAGTTTATGAAGATTGTAGGAAGGCAGAAGGATCAAGCAAAAGAAAAAAAAAAATAAAGCCAGGTAACCAGGAGAGAGATTTAAAGTGCTTGATGACATGGTCTAAGGGTAGGCTTGGTGGTGGTAGGTTAATGGTTGGACTGGATGATCTTAGGGGTCATTTCCAGCCTTAAAAATTCCATGATTCTATGATTCTACTCGGAAAATGCTAAGTACTGCTACCACCCAGTGATTCCTGGGTTTGACAATTAACTTTCCTCTATGACACAGATCATAGAATCACAGAATCATGGAATGGCTAGAGTTGGAAGGGACTCCCAGAGGTCATCTAGTCCAACCCCCTGCAAGAAGCAGGGACACCCCCAACCAGATCACGTTGCTCAGGGCCTCATCCAACCTGGCCTTGAACGTCTCCAGGGACCCAGGGGCATCCACCNAGCGCCTCCTTTTCTCCAGGCTCAACAGCCCCAACTCTCTCAGTCTGTGATGTATCAGGGTTGATTGTTATAGTTGATCACAACTTTTTTTTTTTTAAGTGTGGTTTTTCTTAATTATTTTTGTCAAAGAAACTTTTTAATCCCACTTGACTTGATTCTGTGGAAATGAACATGAGATTTTTCAAGTGAATGTTTCTGTTATTGCTGACTTGGAGAAAGGCTTTTAACTTGTAGGTTTTAAAACAGATGTTGTTTTGTGTGCTAGTTAAAAACCTGTATGAAGCTTCAGGTTGAAGTGGAGGTGAGGAATAATGCTAAAATAGCTGTCAGCAAAACCAAAACGATGAAGCCCTAGGATAGGAATTGCTTTTGTTGAGGCAGAATGAAGTGTGACCGATGTCAGGACACAGTGGTGATAGTTGCACGAGTCATTTGTGGTTTTTCTTCGGCTTAAAACTGCATAGATCTTTCATTGAGGGAGGGATTTGATGTTTTTCTGCAGAAAGGGCTTCCACAGAAGTTGAACCGTTCACTGGAAAGTAGCTTACCCAGCAAACCAGTGCTCAGGAGATGCAGACTGAGCTCCTTCAGAGTGTGTCTATACATGTATGTGTACAAATGTGACTCCTTCTGTGAAAGCAGCTACTCTCAATGTTAACATGTGTAAGAGCTGTGAATGACCAGGATATAATTTAATTAAGCAGCTAAGATTTAGTAGAACTCATTAATTCTTTTCCAGTGTTACCATGGTTTGCCATGACACATGAGGGTAGGTTAAGGGTGGCAGCAGTGTAGCATCTCCTGGGGTTTTCTGCCAGCCAAATGGCTGACATCTACCTCATGTGTAGGTATCATGTGCCCATCTAGGTGACTCAAGTGCAGAAGGACAGAAGCAGGTCCATCAGATGTATAGAATGTGTGGGGCAGGATTGATCATAGAATCATAGAATTGTTAAGGTTTGAGGAGACCCTTAAGATCATCCAGTCCAAACATTAACCCACCGCCACCAAGTCACCGCTAGACCATGTCCTCACGCACCGCATCTCCCCGTCTGTTAANCTCCTCGTAGGGCCTGTTCTCCAGAGCCTTCCCCAACTCCCTCAGCCTCCTCGTAGGGCCTGTTCTCCAGAGCCTTCCCCAACTCCCTCAGCCTCCTCGTAGGGCCTGTTCTCCAGAGCCTTCCCCAACTCCCTCAGCCTCCTCGTAGGGCCTGTTCTCCAGAGCCTTCCCCAACTCCCTCAGCCTCCTCGTAGGGCCTGTTCTCCAGAGCCTTCCCCAACTCCCTCAGCCTCCTCGTAGGGCCTGTTCTCCAGAGCCTTCCCCAGATCCCTCAGCCTCCTCGTAGGGCCTGTTCTCCAGACCCTTCACCATACTCTAGACCCTTCACCATCGTTGTGATCCGTACACGCGTGTACTTGTGAAGCTGTGGTGGCAGGCACTGTTACAGCGGTGGCAGAGGATGGTGTTCCTCTCTTCTAGATAGCACTTTGCTGAGACAGTAAGTGTTATGTCCACATGGCTACAAGAATTCACCCTTTGGCAGTGGGGTTTTTTCCATTCACGTGTTCATGTGTCTTACGAGAGTGATCTTGGCGGAAAGATGAAGAAATCTACCTGTCTCGTCTTCAGAAGGGAGGTACACTCTCTCCAAGCAGTTAAAAATTACCTGTTTTAGAGTGCAGGATACTTAGATTTCAGTTGGAGTCATCTCCAGAAAAGCAGGGCTTCCTCATGCATAATGGTGACCTGGGAAGACAAAGCCTTATCAGAAGATAATTCTGAATGTTCCCTCTTCCTTTGTGTTCCCCCAGAGTTACCTGCTGAGCACAACACCATATGACACGGGATATCCCTTGGGTCACTGGCCGTGTCCCCTCCTAACCCCTTGTGTGCCCCCAGCCCACTGTCTGTGGGGTGGGGTGGGGTGAGGTGAGGAGCAGCAAAGCCCTTAGCTCTGTGTGAGCGCTGCTGGGCAGGAATGAAAATATCCCTGTGCTATCAGCTCTGTTCTCCAAATCCAAAACACATCCCTGCACCAGCTGCCATGGAGAATAGTAACTCTGTCCCAGCAAAACCCAGCACAAGGTTTGATAGCTTGGGTATGTTTAGTGGTGATACTGGTTATTATCTTAGAATCACAAAATAATTTTGCTTGCACTTCTGGGGATTCTGCAGTTAGCTCTCCTGCTCAGAGCACGAGCAGCTTCAAGGCTTTATCAGGCTGAACAATGAAAAATATGGTGGAGGTATCTGTCTTCGTGCTCTGGTGGTTGTTCCTCCTGTAGGCCAGGAGACCCTAGATGGAGCTTGGTCCCGTGAGATGTGGGAGGAATGATCATGGTAGATGGGGCTGACCTCTAAGGGAGAAAATGTGGTGGCTTCCAAGTTTTGTGTGGTGGTCACAAGTAATGATGCACTGAGTTTCAGTAAAGCACAGTGTGAGAACTCCAGAAGGAGCCCCTCAAGTCTCACGCCAGTGTTTGCCGGTTGTTCAGGAAGGGTGCTGAGTGTCAGACTTACAGTCAGAGCAGACATAGGCTCAGAGAAGAAAGAACAGTTGCTGGCTGTGTCAGAGCTGTGGTTCTGTCAAGTGCTGCTGTTAGGATGGAACCTGCCACCTGCTCCTCTGTTGTTCAAGGTTTTGGTTTCAGAGTGTGTGTTGTGTTCCACCAACCGATTTCTTGAGATGAACTTGTAAAAATATTATCTGATAGCATATATACCCCTGCTCCACTCCACTGTGCTTGGCAGAAGTGCACATTAAGAGAGTGTGTGCCTTGAGACCAGATTAGAATAGGAAAGGAAACAGCTTCTTTGGTGAGAGGACTCATAGCAGTCAGCCAGGATCAAGGTCTTCTGGTGTGGACACTCCAGCTTCATTGTTTTGGGAGTGTCAGGGAGCATTGGATGCTGCTGTGCCAGGACCAGGCAAGGATTGATCAGGAAGTGAGAGGAGCTCTGATCAGTTCTGGTGGATGTCAGCGTAATTCACGGCCTCGGTCACGGTGATATCTAGTGTGAAGAAATGTTTTCCAGATGTGTGTGGTTGTGGGTAGATAAAATTCAAATCATTTTCGTAGCAGATCTGTTGAAATCAGCTCGTGGAAATGATCAAGGTGCATATTGAGTTGCAAGTGTACGGCTTCCAGTTTGATCGGTTCTACGTCAGTAAGCCAAAACTGCAAAGCAATAAAATATGTCATTAATATTTCCTTCTGGAACAAATTTTCCTTTGTGCAGACAGAGCATGAGTGGATAATTCCGAAGTAAATCTATATGGTGGTGTTCGTTGGTCTCTCTGTAAGACAAATCTGATTTCAGTTCACAGTCATGCCCAAGAATTCAGAAATATCTTCCCTTTCACTGCCTTTTATAAAGTTACTGTGGTCAAAGGCTTATTATATTCTTGTGTTTAAATGTTTTTTGGTTTTGCCTTTCCACTTCCACAGGAAACCAGTTGAGGACTTTGTCAGGTGCATTAGGAAGCAGAATTAATGTGGCCGCGGTATTAAATGAACTACTACTAATTTTTGACATAAAAATAGCCAGTAACCATATAGATAATATGGGTAAAGCAAGCAGACATAAACTAAGTCACAAAGTCAGTGCAAATGGGAAGTGAAGGTTAATGCACATTTTCAGAACCATTTTGGAAAGATTTCTTTTTGGACAGGCTTCATTCAGCAACAGAAAGGTCCCAACTTAGATGATTGTAATGTAATTTTGGGCTGATTTCCAATATTCAGGAGTGCATATGTTCTTGATCCTTCATTGCAACTCATAATTTTAGGAATATTTTGTTGGGAAAACAAGGCACATTAGCCAGCAGCACAAATAGCAGGAGAAGCTACAATATTAATTTCCCTCAACCCAGCCAAAACCAGAATATTTGGCTGACTATCAAAAGGAGCAGCGGTAATTGTTTCCAGTATCAGTGGAGGCATTTTGCTGTTTAAAAAACCCAAAGCTTTTGTTTCATAAACTCAAGAAAAGGTTTTGTCTCTGCCATCAATTAAAGGACAAAACTGGGGTTCTGATGGTGAGTCGTAGGCCCTGCAGTAGCTGCATGGTTGCAGGGGTGGTCTGCAAGAACATCTTCCCAAGTCTAGGTCACAAATGTGGACGGATCTGCTGACAGGTGGGATGGAGTGCCCAGGAGCTCACCCAGATGAGAGCCACCTTGTGAACACTGGCTGAAGGGTATTCCAGGGTTTACAGCCTAGTCCCAGTTTGTGGAAGAGGAAAAAATGGAAAAGGAGAAGCATGGGGAATAAAGTTATAGACAAAGTGTAGATGGTGATGTGATGGCTTGCTGACAGACTCTGCAGTGGTCTTCTGCACATGGTCTAAAATACAGTTTACTGCTGAACAGTGGCAGTGGCAGTGAAGACACACAGTATGTGCTCATAGCACCACATGCTGTTGGGAATAAATGTGTTTTTGCATTTGATAGAGGGCAGGTCATCCTCAGTGCACATTGTCTGCTCTGTTCTCTTGGCATAGGGAGAATTGCACCAAATTCTCTTCCCACAGAACAAGTCGCTTTTTAGGCAAGGGTCTGTCTGATCCCTAATCTTGGCTTTTCATTTGAATCCCTCAACTGTTGTTTGTGTTCTCTTTATCTCATACATGATGAATTTAAAATCTCTTTCATGTGCCTTCCTATTTTATAATACCCTTTCACCAAACAGAGAACTCTGCACAGAACTCTCCAGGCCAGCAGCTGTGGTATGATTATAAACTGCATGGATGCTGCTCACTGGTGTTGATGTCCTTTATCTGTGTCTAGGTGATAAAACTTCCTGCTTAGTTTCTATGAAATACTACAAAAAAGTACAGAAACTGGATGTTGGGAAGAAGTTTCCTTACTGAGACAATATTTGGATGTCATTGTTCAGCAGGAATTGTCATTACTTTCCTTTTTGATATACACTGGTAACTGCTGTGTTGAACCAACTGTCTAATTGGTGCTCACCTGCATCCCCCATCCTTCCCAAAGAGCAAAGAATCCCACCATGCAAACTTCTGATGGCAAACTGACACACACCAGTGTGAACCAAACATGGTTTATAAATGGACATGAGAACAGGCTTTTAATGCAGTGTTTTCCAGCTCAAGCTGTTTCATAGCTTCATGGTATTTTATAAATAACTGCTTAATTGGTTGGACATGCTAAGTATTATAGTGTTTTAATGCAAAATTTCCATTAGAGCTTGCTAAATGCCTCATTTGACAAAAAAAAAAAAAAGAGAAAGCCTTTCTTCTCACAATATTTGTATTCAGTAGAAGGTCAAAGAAACGATCTGTTATTTGAAGTTTGCATAAAATTGTGAATTGTTGTGATCCTTCTTAATCACTATCACGTTAAGCAATTTTATATGTAATTGGGCTCTATGTTGGCAGTTGGACTGAGAAAGACGAGTTTCCTTCCCAAACAAACTACATGGAATTAATTAGGAGACGGTATGTTGTACAGAGCTTCACAGAGTCACAGAATATCAGGAGCTGGAAGAGACCTTGAAAGACCATCCAGTCCAACTCCCTGCCTGAGCAGGATCATCTAGAGGAGATAACACAGGAACGTGTCCAGATGGGTCTGGAATGTCCTCAGAGAAGGAGACTCCACAACCTCTCTGGGCAGCCTGGCCCAGGGCTCTGGCACCCTCACAGTGAAAAAGTTCCTCCTTATATTCAGATGGAACTTTTTATGTTCCAGTTTGGAACCATTTCCCCTTGTTCTATCACTGGCCATCCCTGAGAAGAGCCTGGATCCATCCTCCTGACACTCACCCTTTATATGTTTATAAACACTGTGAGCTGGTTTTCCTTGTCCCCACAGAGCTTAAGGGGAAATGCTATGAGCCTTCTCTCTCTCTGGACACATGCATGTGCTTCACAATCGGCCTCCTTTAATTTTTCATTTGTAATTTCATAGAAAGAAGGGATCTGCTGTGGCTCTTGGACATCATCAGTATAAATATTCATGATCAACTAACAGTATCCTTACATACTGCCCTCTTGTAATAATAAAACCAGTGTGGGCTGTGAAGTTTATTTTATAAACCTCAGTCACCAAGAATATTTCTTGCTAGGAGGAATAGTTCCAAATTTGATTTAAGGACATTTTCAGTAACAGTGTATTTTATTCTTAAATAGCTTCCTGTATTTTATACAGGAGTGAAAGTGTCAGTATTTTACCTGTCACATATGAAGCAATCTTCCTTCCCTCTTGTTTGAAAGTTCTCCTGGCATTTGCTGTACCTGGAGTGTTTTTGTAGTTTGCTCCCTCTTTGAGTTTGCCTGCCAGCAGAACACAAGGCTAAGTTAGGTGGGCTCAGTCATGTGGAATAGAAAAAGGAAATCTCTTCTTGAGAAATGGGGAGGAAAAAGAATAGAAAACGGTTCATCAATGTCCAAGGTGTTTTCTTAACCTTCAGCTTGATAGCCCCAGAAGAGACAGTGCCTTCAGGGCAGGTTTCTCTCTCCTTAAGGGGAAGTTTCTTTTACAGTACTAGGTATCATAACCATAGACTAGAAAAGCAGAAAGAAAGCTCACCATTTCTTTTAGAAGTTAACTGCTGACTCCTGTCAGTCACTCAAAGCAAGTGAGGGTCCCCGAGATCGATGCTTAAATATGCAGCGAGTTAATGACCCTGGCGTGATTGGTTTGTTTTACATGACCCACTGAAAAAAGAGGTGCAGGTAATTTTTAATAGGGAAACTATAAATGTGTTTGTGACTTGTATTCCTGAGGGTATCAACTACTATTTTGTGATTAAAAGGAAAAAAAAAGAAATGTTGCTAACGATCAGCGCCATCACCCTTTCCAGCTAAATTTATGGAAATCCAATTTATTTTGACCCACTGCTGTTCTGGAGCGTGGTGGCAAAATGGTTAAGACATCTTGCTATGGAAAGAAGGTGTTAATTTGAGTTCTGCTCTGGATTTACATAAAATTAAGCCTTCAGTCCATCTGTGAATATTTATCTGGTCATTTCTGCTGAGAAATCAAAGGTGGCGAAATGAGATGCTTGACACTTCACTGACTTTTTTGTCTGTGACTACAAAAGCTGGTATGCTTTAACTATGTTAATCTGATATGTCAGTTGGGTTTGGCATGGATTTTTAACCTTTCAAAACTGCATAGCACCACCTCTCCACCTAAATACTTTTTATTATTATTATTAATAGTTGGTATAGTCAAAACTGCTGCTGCTCTTCCTTCCAGATCCTTTTTGATAACTCAGATCTGATACGAAATTTAGCAGTAATAGTCCTAAATTTTGGTTCCTGAATTGGAATATTAAAATGTATTTGTAAGCCTCACTACAATTTGTTCTTCTGTTACTCTTGATATTCTTTTAAGCTTTTTTGTGGTTCCTTCTTTGTTTTGCAATCTTTTCATCCTTTTGTTTCTTATCTCAGCTTGGGGATAGAGGTCATGCTTTCTCCTCGTGTTTAATTGCTTCTAGCACAAGGTGCCTGATTGAAGCCTCTGCTTAGTACTCATCTATGTATATGTGAGTGAATGCATATTTTAAAAGAATTGAGAAATTTTCTAAGATCAGCTATGTAATTACACCATTTCTGAAACCAAACAATTGTCAAGTGATTTCCAAAATTAGAGATGCTTTTCTTAAAAAAGGAAGAAAAAGAAAAGAAAAACAAAAAAATAAACCAACAGGTGTCAGCAAAGACCATGTAACAAAACATTGGGTCAAATTCCATCAACAGTATATGCTGCATTCATGACAAATCCCTGTTGTTTTTCATTTAATTCTCTCAAAAGATCTTGAGATCCTATTTGTGATCAGTCAACTCAGAATCCAGAATATCACACCCATGTGCTAAGATTGAATTGCTTTCAGTAGAAAACTCAAGAAATACCTTAGAGGTAATGTCAATTCCATCTTAATGAATTGTTCTCCCACACTATAATCCAAGTGAGTTCTTTTGTGGATTTTTAAAATGCCATTGATTATTTTTTCCCCCTTTTTTTTTTTTGTATTTTCCTTTTTAGCTTGCACTGAACAGAGCCTTCAGAAAGTCCATTCAGCTTTTAGTTGTTTTTTTTTTTTTTGTTTTGTTTTTGTTTAGGTTTTTTTGTTGTTGTTTTTGTTTTGTTCTGGCATGATGATGGTGGATTTTATTTTAACTTTTGTTGTTGTTGTTGTTTGTCCCAGCTCCTAGGTAAGTCTATGTCCAGGAGCAAGATGTTGGAAAGTTCCTTTGCATCTCTCCTTGTTACTTATTGGCAGGTTTGTCGCTTGAGGGTCAAAATAAAGCTCCGGCAACCAAGGCTGTGGCAGGCACGGTAGCAAGCCTCAGGTCAGTCCCACCACTTGAGATTTGCCGCAGGGCAGTCAGTTGGAATTCCTTTTGCATCTTGTTTCACTGAGAGCTACTGCTCTTACTCTGCAAAGAGGAAAAAAAAATTGTGGTTAGGCTGCTGCACGTTATAAGGACCATTTCCTTCTCGTGCTCATTTTCCTCATTCTGTGTTAAAGTGCTTGTTACCAGTGAGGAGCTGAATCTGCTAAAATGAGAACGTCCATTACTTGTGATGGCATTGCTTCTGGAGGTTTACACTTGTTTATTTTTAAGATTAGCCATAAAAGCTCTGACCTGTGTGCACTGCCTTGGAGTTCTTAGAAAAAAAATGGTGGTGCTGAAGAGCCCAATGTCTGAGGCTGAATTTAAATTACTGGAGAATAACGTCCTCTCTGTGCCTACGGAAGGTCCATCTTATTGAAGAAAGTTGGATTCAGGTGGTTGTAACTTATTATTTTCAGGTCTGAATTGGTAGTTTTAGAAGTCTGGGGAGCTGAGGGTGAATCTCTGGCTGTACTGAGGAGTAAAGTCAGACATAGTGCTTCAGGAAAAAAAAAACCAACACAGAGGCAAATTATTTTGATGTATATGTGGGATTGCCAGGCAAAGTGTTAGTCTCTAACTGTTACACGTTGTGAGTGCAGTTCTGTTACTGGATCAGGGCTGACAAATGAACCTAAGGTTGAATTGTCCTTGCATTCTCTAAAGAAAAATATAAAAATACTGCATTTTTCTTCACTTCAACTGAATGCAGAGCAGATTATATCCGAGCAAGTTACTGTAGAAGTAGGAATGGCCAGACTTCAGTAGTTTCCATGCAAGGCTTTTTAACTACTATTTTTAATTGTAATTTTTACTCTTTTTTTTCCCCTTTATCACATGTTTATGTAGGAGATTAAACTGAAGTTAAGGCATTGCTATCTCATAAGTTTAATGGAGGAATAATAAACTACTGACATAAATAATCTACTATGGTTTTGTTACTATATGACTTAGGAAAAAAAGGAGGTCAAGCAAAAAGGAAAATGTCATAGCACAGCTGTTTTATTAGCTATGCTAAACTTGATTTTAAATATATTATCTATATTAGTCTAAATACTAGTCTGGCTACCAATGAAAACCTAGAAGCAAAATTATTACCATTAGATTCTCTTACTCCCTTCACTTTGATGTACTTTGAGAACTGCCTTAAGAAATTAATGAGAACATGTGATCTGATAAGGTGTTTAGGGAGTGTTGTTTCACAAGTTGGCATCTTTGGTAGCAGAAGCCTCCTACCCCGAGTAAGTGCATCGTTGCCAACACATCTCACTCTTGATGGGAAGTAGCCTCTGCTAACTTTGAGAGAGTAGTTCTGTCTCCATTCTCTTTTAGTCCTTGGAGTAGTGAAAAGTGGTAACAAGTAGTAGCATGGTGATGGGGTTCTGTTTGTGTTTTGAGTAGCTGTGAATGAGGAACATGGTGTGGGAAATCTCAGATCCATCCAGCTGGATCTGGTCCACCAGAAGAATATATTTAAACAGTAACCTGCTCCATTTCCTTTTTTTCCCAGAAATCTGCTAGAAGTGTGTAGGAGCAAGCAATGGTGTGGACAACTTGGGTTAACAGCTTGTGCTCCTCTATCCCTTCTCCAAGGTCTTGTAATCCGTCCTCTGTCATGTGAGTGGTTGTGGTGTCAACTGCTCGCATGTGCTTTACCCCCCCTATCATGTCATGTGTGCTTTATTCTTTATCATGTGTTAACCATACTCCAACCATTTGACAGGGTTGTCAGCATTTTGGTCATGAGGGATGCACATACAGCAGAAGAGAGGGGACATGTGGCACTTGATTGTCTTCAAAGAGACTTTGTGGTTTGCGCTGACCGAAGGGTTCCTCACATCTGCCATGAATCCATGAACGTGCGTTGGTGGTAGCGATTCCCAGGGATGGTTGATGGGTGCTGGTTTAGAAGTGAAAGGCCACAAATCACAGGGACTGATGCCATTTCTTTAACACATTTTTAGCAGAGAATTCACTCTTAATCGTTAGAAAACATTTTGCAAGTTTGTGTATCTTGCTTTTTCCTTTTTATCTGCGGTTCTGTTCGCATACGTAGTCTGGTGGTGGGTAGAGTTGCTGAGGTTGGTTTAGGAAGTGGGAGCACACTCAGAGGTGGTTAAAAAAAAAAAATAGAAAAAAAAAAGATAATTCATAAGACCTGGGTTGTAAAGCACAGCAGGGAGGGGGCTCGAGGAGCAAGGCTCAGTGCACTTCATTGCGTCCCAGCATGGGTTTTGATGTGGTATGTACTGAAGCAGCGCCTGGATTAGGATGTAGGTGTTAGGAAACAAGTTGTTGAGTATCTGTTGTCTGTATACCTGGCTGCCTCTGTCATGAAAAAGCTCACCCACAGGTCAGTTGCAGTTCTGCTCTTCCTCATGAGTGCCAGTGAGGTTCATGGTGTTTTTCATATTGTGTTGTAAGGCTTCTTCCGCTTTCTTACTGACATAAAATGAGGATTTATTATTTTAAACCCAGTTCTTTGGGAGTTTCTTGGTGGGCATGCTTTTGGTTGTACTTTTTTCCAGACTTTTGCTGTTAAAAGACCTCTGATACTTAGTTCATTGAAGAGTCTCTTGGTATTTGTAAGCACTTAATGTCACATTTAGGCTTCAGTACCTTCAGGATCTTTGTAACTTTACACATGTTGGGTATGATGGCCCTTAGTCTTAATTTCTCTTTGGTCACAGTTATGTGCAGGTATTGATCTTTTGATTGTGTAGCTTTGGGGTGGTGTAAGGATGTTGAGGTGCTGGAGC
>VXBZ01009393.1:0-46688 GCA_013399135.1 Heliornis fulica
CTGTGTATCTGTGAATCTGTGAAAGGAACCTTCAAAATTCATCTAAGTTCTGTCCCCAGGATTGACACAGGGACACCTTCCACTAGCCCAGGTTGCCCAAAGGCGCATCCAACCTGACCTTGAACTTCAGGGATTGGACATCCCTAACTTCTCTGGACAACCTCTGCCAATGTCTCACCACCCTTATCAGTTTAAAACTGTGGTCCCTTGTCCTGTCTCTACTTGCCTTGGTAAGAAGTTTCTCTTCTTGCTATATATGCAGAAGGATGGTGAAGGGTCATGAAGGGGAAGTCTTACGAGGAGAGGCTGATGTCCCTTGCTTTCTACAGCCTGGAGAAGAGGTGACTGAGGGGAGACCTCATGGCGCTCTGTGGCTTCCTGACGATGGGGAGCAAAGGGGCAGGTGCCAATCTCCTCTCTTTGGTGACCAGGGAATGGCATGAAGCCGAGGCAGGGGAGGTTCAGGATGGATATTAGGAAGAGGTTCCTTACTGAGAGGGAGTCAGATACTGGAACAGGCTCCCCAGGGAAGTGGTCACCACACTGAACTTGACCAAGTTCAAGAGGCATCTGGACGATGCACTCAGTCCCATGCTCTGACTTGGCTGGCCCTGTGTGGAGCCAGGAGTGGACTCAATGGTCCTCATGGGTCCCTTCCAACTCAGGATATTCTATGATTCTACAATGTTTGTATAGTGAAAGGCCACAATTAGAAGTCCCCACAGCTTCTCCAGGTTGAACAAGCCCAACTCTGTCAGCCTGTCTTTATAGGAGAGGTGCTCTGATGTCTTTGTGGCCCTCTTCTGAACCGACACCAACTCCCACTCCTTGTATGGAAGGCACCCTTCTCCTTTCCTCTCAATTTCCTTAACAATTGCTAACAGAATCCTACTCCCCTCTCTGTTCTCTCCCAATCACCTTACTTCTCTCCCAATCACCCTAACAATTGCCAAACATCATCAACACCAAAGAAGTGAATTCCATGAATCCCACCCATCAGTGACTGATATCTCAAAGAATGTATCCCAACTGCTCTGCTGTGCACTCAGACCATCTTGAGAGGGGCATCCAACCTTTTCAGACTTTGAGGCACCCACCGGGTGGAAGGGGTGGCTATGCAATGAGAACACTTTTCTCTTTTTGTAAAGGAATGGTCCCCTGACACACGTGAAGAGTTATCGGTCCCACAAGAGGATACACACAGGAGTTATCCAGGCACATACATAAGAGGAGACATACTGGAGACCTAAGAAGACCTCAATGGACAAGGGACTGACCAGGAGACACCAGATCGGAGGAGCTATTGCAATACAAGGAGGAACACTCACAGGAGGAACATTCTCACCACCAGACCTGAAATCATACATGACATCACAGATCCCTGGTTGTAGATATTGCAACCCCTCCCTCCCTCNTGACATTTTACTCCATTTGGAGTCTTAATTCTGCTATTGTGAAGACCTACTGTGAAAACACCTAATTGGGCATCACTCAGGAGTTAAGTTCGGCCACCCCCAACCACCCAGAGCAATCTGTGGTTGGAAAGCAAGGGATTTTAAACATCTGCCAAACTGGTCTTACCTGGTTGTGGATCATGACATAGGTTCATGTCTCTCTTGTGCTGAAGACCCCAGAGCTGGATGCAGTACTCCAGGTAGAGTCTCAGGAGATCAGAGTAGAGGGGCAGAATCACCTCCATTGACCTCCTGGTTGCACTTCTTTTGATGCAGCCCAGGATACAGTTATATTTTGCATGTGACTGGCTTATATAATTTTTTTTGTTCACATCTCCTTAGATCCTTCTCCACAGAGCTGCTCTAATCTATTAATCCCTGAGTCTGTGCTGGTATTGGGGTTTGACTCAACCCATGTGTAGGACCTCCCACTTGGCCAAATTGAGCTTCAAGAGGTTCACACCTCTCAAGCCTGTCAAGGTCCCTCTGTATAGCACCCTTCCACTCTAGAGTATCCACCACACCACCCAATTGTGTATCGTTCACAGTCCTTTACAGACAGAAGTAATGTTAGTCAGAGATACCCTGCACACCAGCACCATGCAATGCCTGGTGTGAAGCTGCACAGCAAATGATCTTGCATGTGTCAGTACTGAACAACCTCCAGCTCTGGGCCATCTCCTGTTGCTCAAGAGCTTCGCTGCCATTTGATTAAGAAGTGAGTTGTGCTCTACCTCGATTTTCGTGTTTCCTTTGAAGCTGGACTTCATGTACTCATTGTAGTCTAACAGGTCCTTTAAATGAAATATTCTTTTTTCAATAACTATACTACAGTATTTTCCTGTTAACACAATGTTTGGCATAAAATGTTACTAGTTATTACATTCTTTAATCCTCGGACTACTGTGAAGTTCTCAATAAATAATAATTTCATTTAGTTTCAACACAGGCATCTATAAGTAATTGTGTGATATTGCTGAGGGTGAAATATCTGCAGGTCCGCGCTGCACGGTAAATGAAGTGCTGTGTGTGCTTGTGCTGTGAGAGCTGAGGTAGTGCCAAGAACCTGAAATCATCCACTTTACCGAGAGAGAGAGAGAGAGAGGGTATGGAGAGCACAGCTCAAGTTTTACATTTCGGTCTGATTATGGACTCCAGTAGTTGTTTCAGTTCCTCACCAGCAACAAGCAGCTAATGGTATTTCCATTTTCTCATGCTTCTGGTCTGCTGGTGGCAGTGGGGGGTGGTCAGTGGCCAACTGACCCTTACAGGCAGCATGTGGTCTAGTGCTGGTTCCCCCAAGCATGACCTCCTGTTCTGCCCTTGGGTTACCCTTGAGTTACCCTTGTTGACCACAGCCCTCTCAGCTTCCTGATATCACTGTCTTGCATGCAAAAGCCTTGTTCTTTGCAGGGCAAAATATGAGCTGCTGCCAAAGGTAAAGATAAAACAGTAAAATAAATGGTCTGTGGCTTAAAAAAACAATCTCTTGAATGGAAATGATGGCCTCCTGGTGCTTAAGATCCTCTCCTCCTGAGAAAAAAAATCAAAACCTGCCAAGATCTTAAGTCATCTGGCTCCATTTCTATCTGCAGCTGACTCAGCGGTCTTCCCTTCCTCCAGCTGCATAAGTAGCGTGTTAAGTGTCCTAAAGCCAGGGATGATATCAGTCCTTGATGAATGAACATCTACTATTCCTATTGTAGATGCCCCAGGAGGTCCACAGGATGTCCCTGCTGCGCTAGGCACATACCAGCACTAAATACAATCTCCTGCCCCAGTTTGCTTCCCATGCAAATGAGAAAGACACTGACAGGTCTTTGACAGGTCACTCTGTAACCTGTTGCTGTTTCTGAAAAGTCAAAGAACAAGGAAACAACTGAAGCACTCAGACCATCACCCTTGCTGAAAATGTCTGTGCTGTTGTAGTGGGCTGACCCAGGCTGGAGGCCAGGTGCCCAACAAAGCTGCTCTGTCACTGTCCATTGTATGTTAGACAGGGGAGAGAAAATATCAGGAAAGGTTTGTGGGTCAAGATAAGGACAGGGAGAGATCCCTTGACAAATACTGACATGGGCAAAACAGACTCAACTGACAGGAAATTTAATCTAATTTGTTACCTAAGAGTAACAAAACAGAGTAATGAGAAATTACCCCAAATCTTAAAACACCTCCCCCAACCCACCCTACTTTCTGGGCTCAGCTTTATTCCCAAATTCTCTACCTCATCCCCGCCAGCAGCAGAGGGGTACAAGGATTGATGGTTGCAGTCAGTTCATGATGTGCTGTCTTTGCTGCTCCTCACTCCTCAGGGAAGGATTCCTCACACTCTTCCCCTGCTCCATTGTGGGGACCCTCTCATGGGAGACAGTCCTTCATGAACTGCTCCAGCATGGCTTCTATGGGGTGCAGACCCTCAGGACTGCTCCAGCGTGGGTACTCCAGAGGGTCACAAGTTCCCCTAGCAAATCTGCTCAAGTGTGGGCTCCTGTCTCCATGGGCTACAGGTCCTGCCAGGAGCATGGGCTTCCCACACGGTCACAGCATACTTCATGTGTTTCCACCTGCTCCAGCATGGGGTTGTCCACAGGCTGAAGGTAGGTATCAACTCCCCATCATCCTCTATGGACTTCAGGAGAACAATGTGCCTCACCATGGTCTTCACCATAGGTTGCAGAGGAGCCTATGTTCCAGCGTCTGGAGCACCTCCTCCACCTCTTTCTGCACTGACCTTAGTGTCTGCAGTTGTTCCTCTCATATTCACTCACCCCTCTCTCTGGCTGCATTTTTTCTTGGTTGGTTTTGGAGTTTTTGTTTGTTGGTTTAGGGGTTTTTTTCCATGTTTCCCTTCCATTACTACATTTTCACAGAGGCACTACCACCTTCACCAATGCACTCAAGCCTTGGTCAATGGTGGGTTTGTCTTGGAGTTCTATNATAGGTTGCAGAGGAGCCTATGCTCCAGCGTCTGGAGCACCTCCTCCACCTCTTTCTGCACTGACCTTAGTGTCTGCAGTTGTTCCTCTCATATTCACTCACCCCTCTCTCTGGCTGCATTTTTTCTTGGTTGGTTTTGGAGTTTTTGTTTGTTGGTTTAGGGGTTTTTTTCCATGTTTCCCTTCCATTACTACATTTTCACAGAGGCACTACCACCTTCACCAATGCACTCAAGCCTTGGTCAATGGTGGGTTTGTCTTGGAGTTCTATCAGACGTGTGGGAAGCATCTAGCAGCTTCTCACAGAAGCCAACCCTGTAGCCTCCTCCCTTCCCTACCCCCCAAAGACCCCCTACCTTGCCACACAAACCCAACAGAACTGGATTAGATAATGCTGAAAGGGAACTACACCAGTGCCTCAGATGCTTTGTACATACCGTGTGTGAAACAGTGTTATCTAATAGTTGTGACAGCTAATTAATATAATGAGTATACGGTTGGTTTAAGTCACATTTTAGTATCAGAATCCATTTGCTTTCATTACCTGAGAGGTCCTGCAGTCTGAGAACATGCACTCACCTAATAACTATGCTATTATCAGGTGGGCCTGAGGAAATTCCCTTTGGAGTACTTTGGGATCTGGCTGAAGGAGTCTCAGAGCCATTAGTGGTTATAGCTGAGGCTTGTGAAGGATGGGGGAGGTCCCGGAAGATTGGAAAAAGGGTAAATATGTTTCAGATGGAAAAGCCTAGGATCAGCCTGCCACTCAAAGATGCTCAACAGCACTCGACAAATAATCAGAGCAATCTTCAAACCCACAGAAAAATGAGAGGATAAAAAGCAGCTAACGTGTTTACTAGGAATAAATCATGTGCAACCAACCCAGTTTCCTTCCGAGACAACATAACAATCAGGTGAGCAAGCATTGCAACATGACTTCAGTAAGACAGTGGCAAACATTCTCATACCCGAGCTGGGGGAAAGCACTCATAACAAACTGCACTAATGAGACCACAGGTCTTGTCCGAAAACCTACAAAGAGTGGACATTATTCTTTGAGTGTCTGGAAGGAAGGTCTAGAATGGGCTGCTGCATGCTGCTGTGAACGGGGGCTGCCTGATACTCTTACTAATGACTCATGTTATGAGAGTGGGTATGCATAAAACATCAACCTCAGGAGGTCTGCAGGCGCCAAAAGGCAGGAGCAGAATTCACAATGATCTAAAACCTGCAAAGTACTCTCAGATCAGCGGTGGGATTCAAGGACACGCGCAAAACCCTTGGTGCTTGTCCAAAGCATCAGCCGTGTGAACATGGGGTGAGGAGTGGCACAAGATCAATAGAGTGAATCACAGCACCAAATCCACACAGGGGTGGGAAGGGGCTGTGGGGTGTGGGGAGGGGTGTGCAGGCTGGAAGGTGTGTGGAAGAATCCTCCTGTTTTGCCCAGTGATGGTGACCGCTGTGTCTCGTTTTGGGCACCACCCTTCAAGGAGGACGTAGATCAGGTAAAGAGAGTTCATAGGAAAGCAACAAAACAAGAAGTGCAGAAAATGTGACCTGCACAGAGAGAGCAAACTGGTAGCCTAGAGAGAGGAAGGCTGATATATGTCACAGACCTGATCATCTCCTCCCCAGCCCTCACGGTGGATACTGTGCCCACAACACACACCTCTGCTGACTCACAGAAAGCAAGTGCTTTTTTCCACTGGCTTCCCACACACTCTGTGTTACAGCACTTAAGCAAAGCTAAGGCCATGCTGCTGTGCCTGCAAAGTTGATGCTGGATAAAGCTGGTGCAGACAGGAGGTGTTGGTTATCCTGAAACTGGCCAACACGCCAACCAACACTTGATACTGAATAATCACCAGTGGGAAGATATTCTCTAATGTGCAAGCAGATCCCAGACCTTTTCCATCATGCAGATTGGCATCCAGGTAGAACAAAGGGCATGGCTGCATTGCCACGTGCTACTAAGGATCCTGTACAAGGGCATGTTGGAAATGGGTGTTTTGTTTTCAGTCTTATTTAGCAAAAGAAGTTTGAACAAAGTTGATCTCTTGCCATTCTGCTCACTCTGTCTGGGAAATGGTCCATAACATTGGAAGAGAAAAAAAAAAAAAAAAGGTTTGGCTTGGATTTGTAAAGGCACTGCGGCCAAAATCATGACTTCCTCCTCCAGATGCCTTTCTTCAGGTATCACAAAGATCAACCTTGCTGAAATGAGCTGTACCATGCCAGGAGGTTGCCAGGATTCCCCATGGGGGCAGAGGAAAGAAGAGAAACTGCAGAGCAGCCCAGTGTCTCTACAGGACTCTAGACCCTGCTGGGGTAGTTACTCCAAAATATCTGAGCCTACATCAGTTCTTGGGCACTCCAGCTGGTGGAAACCTCTTGTCAACACAGGCATCCATAGTCAGCCAGTGCCTCTGGGTGTGCCACTTGCTCTTTTCCTAGAGCTCAGGATGAGACAGGTTGGAGGTGGCAGCAGACTCCTGCCTGTTCTCAGCAGGCCTGGGGAGGGCGCGGGTGCCTGCTGAGGAAGAGCTGGGCACAAGGACACGGAGGGAGCAGTAGCAGGAGCATGGCTGTAGGCTAAAAAATTTAAATCCACAGACACCTGGTGCCTTCCCTGCTCTTCCCCTGGCTCCCCAAACAAATGTAATTAAACACCGAGAACAGGCTGACTGAACTTCAGCATAAGTAATCTATTAAATGTCATTAATTCTCTTTTCCATTATAAACTGAGACAGAGCCGTGATCTTGTCTGCGCTCTGTAGAAGATTGTTTGCAAATGGTAAACAACCGTAATTATCTCCAGTGCAATACCCAAATGAATCACACATGCCAAGAATGCTCAGTTTGGCAAGTCTGCCACTGCACACATAGGTGGATAGAGGCAACTGTCTCATGTCTACACTCACCTCTCCCTTCCTCAACAATGTGGGGTTGTCAGACCCATTGTAAACCTTCAGCATTGGCCATCCACAGGACAAGCCCTCTCCCAAGGCACTGCTGGTGGATCTCCTCTGAATGAGCTCCCGCTTTGCCTCGTTGACCAAAAGGTGAGGTTGGTGTCCAGCTCTGGCACAGGAGCCCAACCTCAGGTACATAGGATACAGGAAAAATGTACATATCTCTGACACATTTAATGCACTGGCTGGGAGTGGGAAAGTTATCTGTGATTTGTGAGGTAACTGCTGTGCTGTGAAACATCATAAACTGTGCAGCCAGCTGTCCAATTTTTTAAGCAACAACGTAATATTTTTATGCAAATATTTGCTCTTTTCAATACCTCCTGTCTTCCCACCCTGGAGTTCTCAATCTTTCCACATAGGTCTCTTATACCCACTTCTAGTGTTTGATTTCAGATACATGTGATTTCTTCTGTTACTCTCATTGTCGTGCATGGTCCAATTCACATTTGTGTGGTTTTTTTTTTAAATGCATTACTCAATATTATCTAACACAAATAAGAGTTTATATGCCTTAGATAAAGTCAATTCAATGTGATTGCTCAAATCCCTAGTTTATTTTTTCAGGAATAGAACTTTTATTTCATATACTATTGTTCATCAAAAGACAAAATGTTATCATAGATCTCCTTCTTAACTCTGAACTGTTCCTATAGCACCAGCATGGGGGACATATGAAGATCAAATGAGCAGAGAAATTATATTTCTTTCAGAAATTTAGATGCAAGTAGAATTGTTTAAAAACCAAACCAAACCAAACCAATAAGACAAAGCTACTAAATGAAAAGCTCCATTTCTTAGTCTCCTGTTGAAGTCTAGCACTTCTTCTGATCAGCTATAGGACAACTCAAAGGCCACTATTTTTGTGGGACCCCACCTGGAGTACTGTGTTCACCTTTGGGTTTCCCAGTACAAGACAGACATGGACTTGTCAGAGTGAGTTCAGAGGAGGGCCACAAAGATGATGAGAGGGCTGGAGCACCTCTCCTGTGTTGAGAGAACCCACTTGTTTAGCCTGGAAAGGAGAAGGCTCCAGGGAGACCTTATTGCAGCCTTCCAGTACCTGAAGGGACCTACAGGAAAGTTGGGAAGGGACTGTTTACAAGGGCATGGAGTGACAGGACATAGGGTGTTGGCTTTAAACTGAAAGAGGGTAGATTTAGATTAGACATTAGGAAGAAATTCTTCCCTGTGAGGGTGGTGAGGCCCTGGCACAGGTTGCCCAGAGTGGCTGTCCCCTCCCTGGCAGTGTTCAAGGCCAGCCTGGATGGGGCTTTGGGCAACCTGGGTGTGTCCCTGCCTATTGCTGGGGGTGGAGCTGGATGGTCTTTGAGGTCCCTTCCAACTCAAACCAGTCTGTGATTCTATGACTTAGGTAAGCACCAGACAAAAACTATTTTTGAGGGTGTTGTGAAAGTATGGGCTGCCTTTTGCAGGCAGGTACGTAGCAGGGTCTAAACTTAAACATTCACTGTCAAAACTGGCATCATTTTACCACAGTTGCAAAAGGCAGCCAATGCCCTTGCTCTGCTGAAGGTGATTACCTCTGTGCAAGTCCTCACTGAGATGTCAAATCAGTATAGATGAGCTCTCCAAGTGAGCACAGCCATCCTGCAGCCAGCAGCGTGCTCGGAAAGAACGCAAGTCTGGAGCTCAGCATACACCCTCAGGATCTGTTTTGATTCACTGTACATAATTTTTTCATGTTGCCTACTGAGGCTCTTCTATAAAAGTGATGTATATGTTTCATTTTAAGTAATCTCTGGTGTCTCATAGATGGGCTTTTTGAAATAACCAAATACGAATATCCATTACTACAAAGTATTTGAGGGCAGATTTCCAGGAAAGATCCCTAAACCATCCCTGTAATGCCACCTGTGAATATTCTTGAAGCTACAAAATTATTTTCAATGCATAATTATTTTTGCCAAATCAGAAAATTTTCATGAATCAGGAACAAGTAAGGCTTTGGTCAACATCTTGCATTCATGCTTAAAGGATAAAGGAAGAAGTGGAAGAGAACTGAGACTTGACAATGAGAATAAATCAACTTCTAGCCCAGCTGCTAATTATTTTAAGTGCCCTGAAAACTGTAAAGTTAGTAATTTAACTTTTTCTCATTTCTACAAGCAATGAGGTATTTTTCTTCTTTGGGACTCTGGGTGTGAGTGCCATTTACCAGCTGAGTCTAGAAAGAAGTTGAAACAAACAAAACATCTTCCTCACTCCTGCTGAAAACCTGCCTCACCCATGGAACATCCGGTGGGTGGGGAATAAGGTAATATCTGTCACTTTGACACAACTCTTAAATACCTTTAAAGAAGGCAGAGATTATAAACTTGATGCAAAAGCTCTGGAAGCTGTTCTTTCTGGTGTGCTGCCATCCCCCACTCTGATTTCACATCTTTCTGCCTGCTCCTATACTTGCAGAGAGCATGGGATGAAATATGCAGACCTATTGCCGCCATAGGAAATGCTGAAGGACTGAATGCAATGTCTGGACTTTTTGTAATGATCCAGTTTGCTCCTTTTGCAATCTGTGGAAACAGAAATTCCATCAAGGCTGGAAGTGTGGTGAGCAGCTTTGTAAATCCCATCCATATGCAAGTGCCGCAGAGCAAAGCCTCCTCCACATAATGAGGATGAGAGGATTGATTTCTGGGGTGGATTTGTACTTGAAGTTCTTCTGAGAACAAAAAAGGGTGGTTTGTTTTATTCTTCCTTCACTCTGAACCCTCATTCCAATTTTGCACATTTAGATTTAGCATGTCCAGCTCAGTTCTGATTTAAGTGCATACACTTACGGCATCAATATGGCTTTTTAACTGCTCTAAATATTAGAGCAGTTAAAAAGCCATATTGGTGTTACAGAGGGCGGTTTATATACCGCCCTCTGTAACATCTCCCATGGAAGCACAAGTCTCATGAAATTCCCCTGTGTTGAAACAACCCATGAACTAGGAAGAGATGAGTTGGGATAACAAAAACAGTGTCAGGTCCTGCAGTGGGGCACCATCTCTCCATTCAAGCTTTCCCCATGAGAAAGCATTAAAATCAATTGTTCCTTTTGTCAGAAACATCTTTTACACCATCTAAAGCTATGATGGTCCCCAGTAAGACTCGTTGGCACCTCTGTGTGCCAAACTCACGCTGTTAAAATGCCAGGTGAGAGATGTTATTTGCCATTTCATGTCTGGAACTGCCTGCAAATGCCAAATGTACCCTCTTCATGCTCCTTGGGTACTGCCAGCCCCACCATGCCACAACCCCACCAGAGGGTCAGTCGCCTGCCTGCCTGCCTGTACTGGCCAGAAAAGTGCTCTTATTTCACAGATATCCTTCAAAATCGTTGGGATGTTTCAATTGATGCTCAGGGAGAAGAGCCAGCATCACACCCACCACCACCATGCAGCTGTAACAGCAACACCCCTTCACTGAGGTGGTCACACAGCAGCTCTGTGAGCCAAGGTCCCCCTAGAAAATAAACATCAGCATGAAGTCAAACTTACTAGTAAAATACAAAGGGGTGTTTATTATAGGATGGATTCAAGGTAACAAAACTTGAACCCATTAACAAGTTTTTCTATATGCAGAAAAGTGTATAACAGTATATGTAACACATCAGCAAGTTGTAAAAACAAAACCATTTTGTTTTTACACTTAGTGATATACCCCAGTGGACAGGACAAAGAAATGTGTTGTAATTAATCAATAAGCACATAAAAATTGCCTGTTATTAGCCTTTTTCTTTTTAAGGAGAAACATTAAAGCAAAATGTGACTCCATGAGATGTAATATTTATTCTGGGGGTGGTAAAAAATAAAAATAAATACAAATTTTTAAATCCCATTGAAAGAATAGGTGACTGACACTGAAGAACCTAAAGCAGGAGCCTGTTCAGCTGGTAGGATGAAAGCTACACGGTATCTTAAAACACCCTGATCCTACGAATCTCAGGAATTGTTTTATCACTTTGTGAAATATTAAGGTTTTAATCCCATTGATCCGACCCCACTGAATTTGGCAGCACCCTGCAGTGCTACCAAGGCAATGATTTGACAAATCAGTCCTTCAGTACCAAAACTGATTTAACCCTTTTTTTTCCTCACTTTTACAGCCCTCACTCTCTACTCAGTCTTGCCTTCACAAGTTTCTGTTGTTCTCTGACTTCATTTGTGATAAGATGACTTCTGGCTACTGGGTCTTGTGGAGGTATTTAAACATGCTAAGGAGAGGGAGCAAGTGCTCAATGGTCATAATGCATAGACCCACCACGGCAACACTTCATGGACAGTAGAGAAGGTCTGGTGACCATGAGGATTGTGTTAACTTCATTGGGCTTTGATTAGATCTAAATTTATGCAAACCTACCACAAAATAAACATCACAAACCCCATAATTTTGTGTTTACCTCCAGGATTCTCCAGTCCCAGAGGGCTGGGTTTTTTATCATGTTGCAAGTTGTTTCTGAATCATCAAGAAAGAAAAAATTAGAGATGTATTTAGCAATCCATATTTAACATGCTGTTATTACCTTACCCTTGTAGGAGTATGAACTTTCAAAATATTTTCTCAAAAATAAATAATAAAAAAGATGCCTGCCAGTTTAAATGAATGAACTGAAAGTTCTGTCATAAAATTCAGCTGAAAGTAGTTCTGTGGAAAACCACAGAGGAAAACACACACAAAAAATATTAAAGGGAAAAGAAAAAAAAGATTGGTCTGATCAGATGAGTGTTGGTGTCATTGGAGACTGGGATATCAGTCACAGTTCTTAGCTGCCTCTGCACATTTCTGCCTGTGCCCAGTTGCCCAAAGCTATTTCTCTAAATTCCTCTCTGAAGTCTCTGCAACCACTACACCATCCTTCATGTAATAACTCTCATTTTTCTCAAGAATTCTGGGTATTTTCTTCCTGTGGGAAGTAAATGCAATGGTAGGTATTAACTTGAAAATACAAACCAGCACATTCTGCCCAAGAAATACTTTCCAAGTACTTTAGATAATCAGCTCTTCAGATGTTTGTACCGAGGCAGCTTCACAGGTCAGAAAAGTACAGTGTGTTGTCTTTATCCTAGGACATAAATCTCACCACTCCCAGGGAAATCTTCTACCAGCCACTCTTGGGGAAGGAGCCAGCTTCAGAAACGTTTAGTCAATGCTTAATGTTTGTCTGAGCTATTTCCTGGGAATTAAATGGAATCCATTAAAAAAAAAAAAAGAGCATCCAGGCAAATGTGTCAAAGAAAGGATGCCCTGTATCATGGAAAGAGCTGCTACATAGACCTTGTATTACCACCAATGTTGTGGTGCTTGAAAGATGAAAGTGCTTGAAAAGTGCTTGTAAGTGCTATCAGAGGAAAAAACAGTATTGAAATGTAAGAGCTGGACACCATGGTGTTACATCTTGTTTAGAAACTTTATAAGAAAATTTAAAAATTTAGAAATTTTGTAAGAGGGCATGTTAAACCATCTCTGCTTTCCTCACGCCTCTTCTTCAGGAGCCACTGGGAGCTCTTTTCAGTCCATGACATTATTCCCCTCAGTGCAAAGGCACAATCCAAACTTAAGAGATGGCCTTGCATATGTTATCTGAGGTTTTTATGAATGCATGTGTCTTTAAATATAATAACAATACATATTATAATATGTACATATAATACATAAGTGCACTGTGTATAATGTGTATGTTATTATGTATATTATAATGTATAAATTCAGGGTCTCTCTAAAAGCCAGTCACTACAATACCATCTTTGAGCTGTGATGGACAGAGACAGAGGCAGCTTGGATACTGGGCCAAACTTTGAGGTAAAAATCACAATTTCTTCTTTTTATGTATTAATGTGTAATAAAAAACCATACCCTTTCAATGATTTGCAACAGATTTTATCAAAGTGTTCTGCTTTAATGACATGCTCTTCAAGCTTCCATTGTCATGCTGGAGGAATCAGGATGGCCTACATTTAAAGCTTCTGAAAGAGTCTTTCACCAGTGATACTCATTACGTTCCATACTATTCACCTCAGGTTAACTTTTGCTCTTGGACATGTAACACCTACCACAAAGAACAGCAATGCAGTCGGTGTAACTCAACACAACGAAAAAGGTGTTTTTTTCTTCTGAACAACATTAAGTAAAAATCCTCTTATGTGTAATTTCCTAACTGGTTACTTCATCTTATAATTTTACTCAGGATTTCACAAATATCACATCCTTTCTCAGGGCACTCCAAAGGAGCTGCCAAACTGAGCCAGAATGGTTAAATGACAACAAGCCAAATCACCCCAAGGTCACAGAGGTTTTGGGTCCCCTCCTTGCGTGGTCTGTGCCTCTGCTGCCAAACCAGCTGGCTCTGATGCAAGTGCTGAAAGCAGTGTTCAGGCTCAGCTCGCACCCCTCACCCTATATTTTGTCTTGAGATTGTGATTCTGCTGTTCGTAAGTCAAAAGGGACAAGCTACATACTGCAATCTAATGCTGCTCATACACCACCTTGGGGCATCGGTAACAGCTCTGCTGTATAGCTCTTGAAAGACATAGACACATGCAAACACATTCCTGAAGACCATTTCTTTAAGAGGGGAAGTAAAGGGGCAGGTGTTGATCTCTGGTGACCAGTGGTAGAACCTGAGGGAATGGTATGAAGCTGAGACGGGAGAGGTTTAGGTTGAATGTGAGGAAGAGGTTCTTCACTGAGAGGGTGGTCAGGCACTGGAACAGGCTCCCCAGGGAAGTGGTAGCAGCACCCAGCTTGACTGAGGTCAAGAAGCATCTGTACAGTGTGGTCAGTTCCATGCCCTGACTTGGCTGGTCCTGAGTGAAGCTAGGAGTTGGACTTGATGATCCTCATGGGTCCCTTCCAACTCAGTATCTTATGATTCTATGATATGATTTTATATAAAACTTCTGTAAAAATGAAAAATTGAAGCCCATTTTCTTACTAAAACTGTTATCAGACACACAAGCAAACTTCCATGGTATGGGGATTTGGAGATACTAAGGAGCAAAGTTGCTTTAAAATACAAAAAAACAGACAGACCCCGAAAATGCAGGGAGCCCCCCCCTTCCCAAAACTGTTTGCTGCAGCCCTATGTGTTTCACAGACTGGTTTGGGTTGGAAGGGATCTCAAAGACCATCCAGTTCCAACCTCCCTGCCATGGGCAGGGACATCCTCCACTAGCCCAGGTTGCCCAAAGCCCCATCCAACCTGGCCTTGAACACTGCCAGGGAGGGGACAGACAGAGCTTCTCTGGGCAACCTGTGCCAGGGCCTCACCACCCTCACAGGGAAGAATTTCTTCCTAATGTCTAATCTAAATCTACTCTCCGTTTAAAGCCAACACCCCATGTCCTGTCACTCCATGCCCTTGTAAACAGTCCCTCCCCAGCTTTTATTTAAGGCAGTCATGAGGCACAGCAGACACATAAACAAACACAAAGTTAATTATCCTGATTACTTAGCATAATATTATTACTTGCTTATTTCCTTTGTTCCACTCTGATTGGAATCCTAATTCAATTTAATTATCGAATACCTTATTGCCACTGTTTCCCTGGGCCTTTGAGCTTGATGCTGCTCTCAGGATTTCTCACCTGTAGGCGTGGTGTCCTCTGAATTTCCTGTGTGTTACCTATGGCACAGCAACCGCTAATCCAAACTTTACTCCATGCTAATAAGAGGGATTGAACTCTCGGTGGAAGGGAAGCAATGTACCTGGAGCTACCCTATGTTTCCCGCTGGACAAGAGAAATGTATTTGGGCCATTACTGTTCAGCAGTTGAGTGAAAGTAGCTTATTAATCCCCGGCACGTCGATGTCCTCAGTTTACACTGGTGTGAATCAAGACTAGTTCCCTTGAGGAGGACAGGTGAAATCTGTCTGCCAGTAGCACAGGCTGATCCGAAGGGAAGCATTTGTACCTCGCTGCCTTAAAGAGTATCGGTGTAACTGCCTTGGATACTAACCAGTATCCAGCCATGCCTTGCAGTTGCTGTGATGTGAATCAGGAATGTCCAGGTGCTGTCCTGTCTCCAGTGAGCAGGCACAATGAGGGATACCTTCTTCTCAGGAAGGAGGAAGTGACTTAGTGCAGGAGTGTAATTCAGCAGCTAAATTAGATACTGTGACCATTACAAACTCTTATTTTTCTGAGTACAGTAGAACTAAATAAGTGATTTCTAAACACAACTCTCTTCCTTGTGCTACCCCCTGAGGCCACACTGTCCATGCTCTCCCAGCTTCCTCAATGCTTTTTGCTGCTGGCACATCCATGCGAACAGCTGCTCTACAATTAAGTACTCAAATGCCTGTACTTGGGATTAGATCCAAATACTCTTCTACCTAAATTAATTCCTGTTTAAGCCTTCTGATGTGCTCTGGCCTGCACTTTGTTCTTTCAGTTGTTGCACTCCATAAAGAAGTATCACACTGGAGTGTGATTTGCTAAAACACCTGCAACTATAGGTCTTCATAAACCCCAAGAAAATCCTAAGATCAGAACATAACATGTCTCAAACCTTCTCAGACTTGTGTTGAATGGCCAAATGTGTTGAAATTCTCTTCCAGGCAGAGAAGAAAGTCACAGTTACCACTTTGCAGTAGATCTCTTTCTGGGCAAGATTTCTGTAAGTGGTCTCCCCTGAACCAACACTACTGGAAGACATATATATAACTGGAAGATGTGGATGAAGACCTTCACCCTCCTTCGGTAGCACAGTTCCTTCAGAAGACAGGAGCAATGCAGAGGCTAGATCAAACACCAAGAAGGGCTGTGATAACTAGTGGCACCTCTAACAAGATCAGATTGGCCACAACCCCGTGAAAGCACATAAGCCTTTGGGGGAAAGGCCACTGAAAAAGTGTAGGCTTCAGCTATTTGTCTGATGTGATGGGAAAGCTGCTTTAAGGCAGCCTGTGCTGGAACCACTTTTTGAACAAAAGGCTTGACATTGTAAAATGCCCTTGAATAAACTCTGGATATTTCCTTCTATCAGTGCAATAGGTATGCTGAACCAGTGAAATACTGGCTCCAGGAGAACACTCAAATTGTCTGTCAGTGGGCCTGTCATCACTGTTGACTTGTAGTGATGGGAAAGCAGACTATATCTATATTTCTGTCCATAATTCAATGGCCTTTTGAACCAATACCAGGGGACTGTGATATATAGGCTTTGCTTTCCATGACTGCACAGTAGACTGAAGATGTTTTTATTTGAATACATATAAATTCCTCCTATTGTGGAATTCTGTATAGCAGCTCAGGCTGCCTTGAGGTCTAATGTGACATGGGACAAATTAAACTCATTGCTCAGGGCTCAAGAACTGGGAATCGATGATTGCATCCTTCTGAGACCCATTTCTTACAGCTGGATTTGATCGAGGAGTGTTTTCTTACTCCAAAGCTTCTGACTGTGGTATGAACTGGTAAGGGAAAAGTCTAATGACTTGAATGAAATTGATACAGTGCATGTCTTCTTTTTGCACGTTTAAGTGACAACACAGCACATGTAGGTGCAGCTCAGCCAACTTACTTGTGTGTGTTAACTTGCTTGGAAGCCTATCTTAGAGTTTTGGTTTGGCTCTGGGCTAGAAAATCAAGGTGCTGTGTGTATATTCTACCTACAACCAGCTCATAGCAGGGCCTGCTCACAGGAGTGTAGGGTATAGTCTGGAGCAAGATGTACTCATAACCTGCAAATTCTCTAGGTGAAAGTAGGATTGTCTTCTCTGTGGTGCTGGGCACCCTCTGAAAATCCAGTGTCATGTGTAAAAGCAAAACAACCATGAGCTTGCCATGAGCAGCAGTTGAAAAAAACAAAAAGGTAATTTAGCTCAAAAGTTGCAGAAAATACCCAAATTTTCTGGATCCCATCTTCCTTGGGGTAAAAGGAAAAAGAATCTCTACTTTAGATTACAGAAGGGATGTCACAGGTAGTGAAGTGTCCTCTTCCTTATATTGTGGGTATAACACCCTCGCAGCTTCCAGGCTGTACTGGGGGTAGTAGGAAAGCTATTCTAGGCTCTTGTTTCTCACTCTTTTTTTTTATTTTTTAATACTATTTGATTCTTTAATATTCTTTTTCCCTCAAATGACAATGCTTTCTTTTTTGTGACTTCGAACATTTTTTTTTGAGAAATTGTTTCTGATGACTTGAGTAATTGATACTTTATTCAGCAATTAGTAACTGTGGGACATGTTCCTTGTATATAGCCTTGTACAA
Source organism: Heliornis fulica (assembly GCA_013399135.1). NCBI lineage: Eukaryota > Metazoa > Chordata > Aves > Gruiformes > Heliornithidae > Heliornis > Heliornis fulica. Next base: position 17,589 of record VXBZ01009393.1, read on the forward strand.
TTTTTGATCTATAAGATTGTTTTCACTTGCAGAAAAACTACTCAGTTGAGGCTTATAATACTACTTCTTTGCTTTTTTTTTTTTTTTCCTTTCCTGACACCAGTAACACAGACAAATGTTAACACTGGGATCCTCTCTATAGATTTTTACCTCTTCCATCGTGGCAGTTTGTTTACATTTTGTTGTCAGCCAGGCATTGTGAATGCAAAGAATAATCTCGGAAGCTGATTAGGGGCTCTGGGTTTTAGCAAAGCAATAAACATGTGAAAGCAATTTGTAACCTTTTGTAGCTTCACTGCTGAGTTCTCCCCTTTACTATTTGTATTAATTAGAATGAGTGTAAATCAAATAAATATAAATGTCAGTGACAACAGCAGTTAGCAGGAATTTCAGTGTGTTTGTATTTCCTTCTCTGCTGTATTTTCTCCTGATATCACTAAACAGTAAACTGAAGGACCACAGTATTTCCTTCGCCATTGTTGAAAAGAAATGTGTAAAGAGCAGAATATTTTAAACTGGAATGAGAATGGTAGAGAGGAAACAGGATGAATGGGGGAAAAGACAGGAGGAAAAATGTGATTAGATTTGGGAATATGAAAGAGAAAAGGAAAGCTTCTGCATGGCAATACCCATTGCAGGGATTACTTTAGGATTTACTGTCTATTCATTCCTTGTTAAAATCCATCCTCTGTGTTCATTACATTTAGGCAAAGCCAATTCAGTCACCATTACTACTTAATGTTAATGTCATACATTAATAATATTCAGAGGTCACTTGCTCCAGAAAACACTGAGGCACCTGCACCGTTCATTGAGGAATGGTAACTGCCAGGAGCTCTTTAACCCACTGAAAACTGTTTATTACTCAATACACTTAAAACTGGTCATTAATCTCAGGGTAGTCCTGCAGGAAAGAAAATACTGCAGGGACAGTTGTTATTTTATGGGATCAAGACAGCTGCTGATGGTGGGGGTGAGGACACTTGAAATCTCTGCTAATGAGCATGATTTGAATAAAAGCATAGCAAAGTACAGTGGTTTGCTATCTCACATTGATGATTAACACATCTAGTCCTGGATCAAACAAGCCTCAGGTTGGGCATTGTTCATCTCACTGAGAAGAAAGGTTGTTGATGGATGGTTCTTCACTTGTCCTTTGGGACGTGTAAGGCAGTTCTGTCTCTGGTAGTAGAGTCCTCAGCTGCTCACACTTTAATTCCCATCAGCTTCAATATGCACATGCCTAATGCATTCCATGTGTTGGCAGGATATTTGGTAAGACAGTGAAATCATCTCATTTTTCAAGTTACTTCATCTCAGTTTCATATGAAAGCTTTTTGTATGAACTACGGTTGCATTTCAACAAACAAGAATACACCTAAAAAGCCCACGTAGCAGCAAAAGACACCTCATTCCTACAGCTCTCTGCAAAAAGGAGAGTTTCAAGAGTTTCTGCTGGACATAGTGGAGTGGTGAGTAAGTCTGTGCCTTGGCCCAGAGTGCAGCCAGGGCTGTGTCCTTGCTGCCAGGCTTCGGCAGGGCTAGAGATAGTTTCAGCAGAGCTCATAGCTGGGATATCAAATTTTTCCAGTTTCAAATTAACAGGCAGGTTTTAAATACCCAAGTAGCCCTCAGGTGCAGCAGATCAGGTATCATCCTTTTTTCTTTTCAACACAAGCATCTGTTTTGTGTGTGTTAACTTGTGTACCATTTTCAACAGGAGAAAACTATGGCAGTCAGCTATTTCTTGGCTACACACATGTTTATTGGCAAATAGCATTCTCATAATATCATACGGAGCCAATTTCCCTTTCCATATTTCCAAACCTGGCCTTCAACTAGCATTCTGTTAGAAAAGTGGTCTTCTGGTTTTCTTTCTAACTTACAAATGTGATTTTTCCTGTCTGCATGCGGCTTGCTGCTGAAATTCTGCCTGTTCTATGCGGGACACACACACATAACCCTCAACTAATTAATTCCCAGTGTTAGTGTTTATGTTCAGTCTAGCCCTTGGCAGCCACTACCATTGTTTTAGGTCTGACTGAGCAGTGTGATATTTAATTGTTTGCTCATTTATTCTGAAGAGAGAGCAGCCAGCAGAACCATAAAACCCAGAGAGGATTATAAGTGACCTGCTTGAAAAACAAAGATATATTTTCTGGATTTTGCCCAAACTCCTGCAAAACACTGCTGCTTCGGCAGTGCATTTGGAGAAGGCCTGCCGTCTTCTTGTGTTAAGGGGAAGGCTTGCAGAGTCTCTCATGCGAAGAGCACAGATGCTAGGAAAAAAAAAAGGGGAAAAGCTCTGTAAAAGTAAGCTGTTTTTTAAAGTGTTACTTAATACACTTTTCTTTTTTTTTTTTTTTTTAAATTGGGTTAGTCTCCTGTGTGGAGAGCAGTTGCCCAGACACAGCTGAGGAGCAATGGATAGCTTAGCCTGGGCCAAGCAATGCACCAGGCCAAGCATGGCCACCAGCAGCGCTACTTAGAGGAGGAAGACCGGGCATCTCACGTCCCTTGCCAGTTCTGTGCCTCAGATTGCCTGTCCCTATACATCTAAGGACCTCCTTAAGATGTTATTTGACACCAGGGAAAGCTTTGAGGCTTCTGAAAGGAAGACAATACCATTTATAACAGAAGTTTGTTTACTTATAATGCTTACAGGTTATATACATCAATAGGCCTGTTTCTGACACTGCAGTCACTCTGTAAAGATACTGTATAAGTGTTTCCACTAAATAAATGATTTTATGGAGGAATATAATTTGCATAATTACTTCATATCTATAATTTATACATTTTCAACACCCACAAACTCATAATTCACAACAGCTATTCCTCTGTAGTCATCCAATATTTATCTCTCTGCTACAAAGTGTGGTAGCCTATTTTGGGCCAGGGCTAGTAAAGAAATTAATAGACCGACTTTAGGATTATTTATTACCTGTTGGCCTTGTAGCAATAACTATGATAGGCCCAACAGTCTGACACCTGTCTTTTGACAGGCATAGCATCTTACTTTTTTGATTTTGAGAGTAGCTTTAAGGAAAGTTCAGCCTTTCTGCTATTGCTGTATGCTGTCATTTTATAACAGACCTAAATGTACAGAAACTTTAATATCATAAGCTGTAAGAGCGCCTGTTTGGGAGCAAGGCAGTCTTCCTCTACAGGCAATGGGGAGAGAATGTCTTCCAGAGAGCACTTGAGAGCACCTCAGCTCCATGGCTGCTCTGTCTTGTCCCTCAAGGGACTATTAACTGTGGAAGGGTAGCTGCCCAATACCCTAAGCTCATGGCACCAGTGCCCTTCCTCCCATGCTTCCTGACACCCATCTTTACAATTCATTACTATGAAATGAGCCAGCAATGTGCCCCTGAGGCCAAGAATGCTGATGGAATCCTGAGGTGTATCAAGTGGGGCAAGCAGGTCAAAGGAGGTTCTCCCCTCCCTCTCTCTGCCCTAGTGAGGCCTCATCAGGAATATTGTGTGCAGTTCTGGGCTACCCAGTTCAAGGAGAGGTTGCTACTGGAGAGGGTACAAAAAGGCTTTGAAGATTACTAGGGAACTAGAACATCTCTCTTATGAGGTGGGGGGCTGAGGAACTTTGGACATTTTAACCCAGAGGAGACAAATGTGGGAATTTATCTATGCTGATGAATAGCACTTGAGGGGTGGATGTCAGGAGGATGGAGTCAGTCTTTGTTCAAGACAAGAAGCAGTGGGCACTACCCACTATTATAGGAGGTTCCATCTAAACATGAGGAGGCACTTCTTTACTGTGAGGGTGACAGAGCACTGGGACAGGCTGCCCAGAGGGGTTGTGGAATCTCCTCTGGAGACATTCAAAACCTGCCTGGATGCAATACTGTGCAGCCTGCACTAAGTGATCTTATTCTGGCAGGAGGGGTAGAACTAGATGACCTCCAGAGGTCCCTTTCGACCCCTATCATTCTGTGACTCTGTGAATTGCATTAAATTGATAGTGGTCCTTACTGGAATGCATACAATAAACAACTGGTTGACTCTTCTGATCTGGCATTGTTTCTGTTGGAGTTGGCATGTCACTGCAAGGCTGTGTGGGCCAAACACAGAAAGCAAAAGCTACAAAGACTCCCCCCAGGCAGTGTCCTTCAGACAGAAAGGCACAAAGCCAACTTTGTCCTTTTGCACTGCCTGGAGATTTTTGTAGAAATTTGGCAAATTGTGCCTGGGCATGAGGACAAGAGCTGTGCATTGTGGTTTAAACTGGTTGTATCCATGCCACCTTGCTGCTGAGCTTGGGTTTGGGACAATGCATACCTGCTACCGAAGTTTCCCCACCTGAGAAGCCTGCTGGGTCACACCAGGGTGTTTGAACAATCAAGTAGTTTTGGTTTAAATGAGATGGTGATACCCAAGTACAACCCTGAGATCACCCTTTGTGTACCAGAGTCTGGCAGCTGTTGTCAGTACCTGTAAAACCTAGTCTGAATAACAATAGCAACAAAAATAAACTACTGTATAATTTCAGCATCTTAAATGGCATTTCTCTTCCTTGCAATTAATTGCACATGAATCATCTTTAGTTAAGTTTAAGGCAATGAGTAACTCAATGACGCAACAGAAGCTACAGCTCAAAATTCATCTCTTCAGGAACCAGAAATAAAGTGTGATACATTTGATTGATCTATTGTCAAAATAACTGCAGTTTAGAGCAGCATTTTATTTTAAAGGCTTTTCATCTTATTTCCAGGATGTCAGCACGGGAGGGGCAGCGGGGGAAGAGGGTTCACCTGATTGAAGAAAACACAGGTGGTAGAAGGTTCAGGGTTCACTTTCTTGTGGCAATACACTGGAAGAGGTATTCCTGAATATTACCAATGCTTATAAATATCTAAATGGTAGAAGTCAAGAGGATGAGACCAGACTCTTCTCAGTGGTGCCCAGTGACAGGACAAGGGGAAATGGGTGCACACTGGAACACAGGAAGTTCCACCAGAAAACAAGAAAAAACTTCTTCACTGTGAGGGTGATGGAGCACTAGGTCAGGCTGCCCAGAGAGGTTGTGGAGTCTCCTTCTCTGCAGACATTCAAAACCAACCTGGATGTGATCCTGTGCATCCCGCTTTAGATGATCCTGTTTTAGCAGGGGGCTGGACTGGATAATCTCCAGAGGTCCCTCCCAACTCTGACCCTTCTGTGATTGTGTGAACTGTATCTGGTGTAGAAATGAGAGCTGTAATTGTTATCCCAGAACAATTTTTTTCAATAGCTATTTGGGTTTACATTTCCATGCAGCCATCTTGTTTCTGAATTAGCTCTGAATATGAATTACACTCAGTGCAAAAAAGCACTCCTATTCTGAAATAGGAGCATCCGGAGAGGACGTATTCCCAAACAATAATCTGGAACAGCTATTTCAGAGCTTTCCAAGTCCTGAGGAGCCCTGAGGGCAGGCAATCCAAAGTTTTCCAGCAGCATCAGGTTGGCCAAGTTTTGCATCACCATAGCACAAAGTGCTGTCAAATCTAGGACAGAGCAGGGAAAGCTGTCACTACCAGTCCTCTGTGGAGTTCCTGGAGGGTTTCAGCTTGCAAGGTTTGTTGCAGAGAAACAGATCTCTCCTTCAGCACGCATCTCCAGGTCACAGATCTGAATATGCCTGATGCTGGAAGGGTCTATGTCCATCAATCCTGCCAGGATATTTTAGCTTGATCACCCTGTGTCTCTTCCTCTCGTATTTCGGCAGACCTGCAGTTACTTCTATAGAGGTAGCCTGAGTGCATACCGAATATACTAACAAAGGCATTTTAATTTTCTGCTTCTCATTTGCCCTCTAATGCCTTACCTAGAGAGTACTCTTTTGCATCCATCCTTTGATCTCTTTTTAGGCAGCCAGAATCAGGATGGGATCTTGTTTTCGCTATGCACTCGATAACTCTTTATTTTAATGTCTTAGATGTTGGTTTTTTTTGGAAGAACACTAAGGGTAAGGGTGTCCTAAACAGATCTGTGAGTCTGAAAAGAGGCAAGTTCTCAGAGAAAAACTGCTTTTCTTTTCCCATTCATTTTCTCTTTCCTCACCAGCCTCAGAGATCTGAAGAAAAATTGAAATAACACTTTCGTGTGAAACATTTTTCCTTGGACTGAACAGAGTTAATTATTTGAGTATTATTTACAGTATAATGAATGTATAAATGAAAGAATAAAACATTTGCATATTCATTTTCCTAGCTTCTTCTACAGAAATGTAATTTTCCCCCTCTATTGAATCGCAAGCCATTTACATATACAATTATAGCTTTCCTTTTTTTGCAAGTGAGTCAACAGCCATGCCTTGTTTTCAGTGTTTCTATTATTTTCCTATTATTGCAGACATATGTTAACAAGTACAGTGTATATGTAAGTAACTTTACATTCCTCATAGCTATAAATGCAATAAAATTGGATTTCTAAAAAAAAATAAAACCAAACCCAAAACTTTTACTTAAAGATATATAGAACGCTTTTTTAAAAACAAATCTACACAATATACAAGATGTCCATAATTTCTCAAAAATTTAATAATGTGCTGGTTTGTTAAACATGTAGCTCCAGATATTTCCTCTTTTTTCCATATTTCCTTTATTTCAGAAGATATTTCTGCGAAATTTTGTATTTCTATGCATTTCCTTCTAAAATTTATACCTCTCTTCCCTTAGCAGGAGACCAGTAACCTCCGTGCATCCCTGAATGCAGGCAGGAAGAACTGACCTGAGTGAAGGGTGTATGATGATGCCAGCATGTTGTTTGAAACAAAAACATCTCAGGCTTGGAGCAAATCCAACCAAAACATAAGTAAACATTGGGAGCTCGAAGTGAAGAAGCTAGGATCGTTCGCTGATGGTAGGTAAAGCTGATATCAGGGAAAAGCAACTGCAAAGTGTGGGGGGATGATTGTGCTGAGGCTGGGCATCCCTGATGCAATAGTGCGGAGGGCAGAACAAGCATCTGTGGGCTCAGGCCATGAGCCAGACTAGGGCACTAATTAAGAAAACAGGGTATTAATATAGGTTGCCATTGCTCTTTAGACAGGAGAGTCCCTTGCACTTCTCAGCACAGACATGCAAAAGGTTCAGCAGTAACAGGAGGTGCTGGAGTGCCAGGAGTCACTGTGGATAGCAGTAAAGAAATACCAGTCAGAAACGTGAAATTAGGGTGTGTTGTTAGGAAACAACTGGAGAACAAGCCAGAAAACATTATCTCAATACAGAAATTCATGGTGTAGCTCCATCCTAAATACCACACATTCTTCATTTTCCAGATTATATAATGAAGCAGAACCTGGCACAGGAAATTATGTGTGTCTCTGATGACAACATATGACCATGGTCATGATGCCGTGGAAAACAAGAATGGAAGACAAATCACATGAAAAGACTATGTCTCATTACCTTCAAAGAGGCAAGAGCAATGCCAGAGAAGTCTTTAAAACCATGAATAGCATGGATACAAAAACTAGGGAGCATCCAATGAACTCCTCAAGCAAAGCTTTGAAATAAAAAGAAGACAACACGGGTTTTTGTGCACTGGACAACTGAAATGTAAGCATGTGTTGCTGCTAGATGTGAAGGGCTGTGTTTTGTCAAGGGTTAATAGTTTCATTAAACAGAAGATGGCTGGAAGCTAAAGGCAAGGTGTACTTGGAGGAATAGCACTATGTATCCTAAGGCTTTTCCCCTGAGGACCAGCTACTGGAGGTTGTCAGTCAGCAGGAGGACAGACGAGGCCTTTGGTCTGATTCACTGCAACTGCCATTATCTTTGTGATGAAAAACTGCTTCTTGTCAGTGGCTGCACGAGTCTTTCCTGCAGAAATCTTGGAGGTTTTTTAGATGTTGTCATATTCTGTAACATGGGATCACTAAAAGGGAAATAGGTGCCTCAGAATGATTTAAAAATAATAAATCATTTTCACTTGAGGCATCCAAAGAAAGCTCAACTATATTAAAGACGGTGAGGAAAAAATCAGCCTTTTGCTGTAGGAAGTTTACCCAAAGTGGCTCCAGGTTGTTCTGTGGGACACCAAATGCCCTGCTGTGGTTATTGCATGAGTTATTAGCTATAGAAAGTGAATCTCAGTGCCTATGGTACAACCCATTCATTTCAAGTGTAATAAAAAAAATTCAGATATCTTCTTCAAAGTTTAGGCTCATGTGTCCTCATTCTCCAAGTCCCTCTACCTGATCCTCAGAATGGCAGATATTAGAATCAAAAATCTTGCATCCTCACACACCGCTTATATTGCTGAACCGTGGTACTCCTCCCCTCACTGCTTTCTCCTCCATGGTCCATTGCTCTTGCGCATATCCGTCTTTTCAGAGGGATTTCACATGAGTCATAACTAAATGCTAATTCTGAAAAACACAAGATGGTGATTCCTCCCCAGCCAGGCTGGTGGCCTGGGCCTGCCTCAGATAGGGGGAAGGTTGCACTCTTGGTTTTGTCTGCCCAGAATTGTCATCCTGCTTAGGTTTGATCACTGCCCCTCCCCACTGGAACAGGTCTTTCTGGTCCTTCAGGGACAGGGACAGTTTTTGTGGTAAAGGGAGACTTCATGAGCTTTGGTAGAACAGGAATGCAAATGCAGTTGGATTTTATTGGTTTTCTTTTTAAAAAATCCTGTAGTTCTGCTATTTCTTATCCAGAACTAATGAACAGTATGTTCTGAACATACCTTTCTTTTTTTTTCTGGCTGTAAAACCATACTCACTGCTCTGCACACTCCTACAGCTCTAGTTTTGGTATTCCCCGGAGGATATCTTTTGCACCTTTACAAAACAAAACTAAAGAAAAACATTTTACTTTGTTAAAAAAATCCCCATCCTGTATTTTCTTTTGTTCCTAGATGTATCTGAATCTTTTCTACTGAAGTAGGAAAAAAAATTCACTATGAGCATGGTAGATCAGTGGAACAGATTGCTCAGAGAGGTGGTGGAACCTCCATCCCTGGAGGCATTCAAAGTCAGGCTTGATGGGGCACTGAGCAACCTGATGTAGTGGAGATGTCCCTGCTCACTGCAGGAGGGTGGACTAGATGGCCTTTAAAGGTCTCTTCCAACCTAACACATTCTGTGATTCTATGAAGTAGGGTGCTCTTTCAAGCTTTAGTGCAATTCAAATACAAAACACTTTCATAACTCCACGGAAATTATTACCAGCTTCACATAATGAAGAGCCTGGTTGGTTTGTGTCACCAAACATACTCACTTTGGAAGTTTTAATCCCCTGTTTGCTTATGTTGAAAGACACCAGAACTCTGGCTGGCACTGCAAGAGTGTAAGGATCTACAACCAGATAGACCAGTTTAGCAGAGGTTAAACCCCCTTGCATCCCAACTGGCCTCAGGTTGCTCTGGGTGGTTGGGGGTGGCTGGGCTTAACCCCTGAGTAAGGTCCAATTAGGTGTTTTACCATGACCAGGTCTTCACAATTCTTGGGAACAGAATTAAGACTCAAAATGGACTCAAGCATTGAGTCACTTTATTTGTCCCACAACAAGCAGGCAAGAGAAGGGGGAAAGAAAGAGGGAATAGGGTGGAACAGAGAGAGAGAGGGAGAGGTTGCAACATCTGTCATCACAGATCTGCAGCATCCCATCAATCTGTCTTCAAGTCCAGTGGAGGAATGTTCCTGATCATGTTGCAATAGCTCCTTTGGTCTGGTGTCCTCAGGTCTGGTGGTAGGTACATTCTTCCTAGTATTGCAAATATTCCTCTGGTCTGGTGTCTAATGGTCCTGTGTCTTAATTTTTGATGTCTCCAGGTCCAGTGCCTCTTCTTGTTTGGTGGGGAAACATTCCTTTTTACAGTGTTGTCTCATTGAATAGTCAATAAATCCTTGACATAGCCACACTTTCCACCTGGTGGTGGTGGTGGTGGTGGTGTGCATGCCCATTGACATCTCCAGAGGATCACTGAAAGTTCAAGTTCCAAGCCCCCTACACTTTGTCCTTCAGTTGACTCTAGGCCTGGGCACATGGCAGAGGACTTTCTTCTGAGAAATCCTTCCTGATGGGTGGAATTCGTGGAATTCATTTGGTTGGGTGGTGATGATGTTTGTCTATTGTTAGGGTGATTGAGAGAGAATAAAGACAAGGGTGGGAAACACCTGAGATGGAGCAGCAGAAATGCCAATGTGACCAAAGCCAATGTTATTTCCCAGTTCAGCTTATAGAAAGGCTAAACCTGAGCCTAGAAAATGCTGTGCTACAGTAATGTTGGCTATGAAGGCCATTTTTAAGACTTAAACAATACCACAGAAAAATTACAGCAGCGAAAAACATGATACTTCCTCCCCACCCCATTTTTACCTTTTTTGCAGTTTGGGAAAATGACAAAACCTCTACCAACAAACCTAACAAAAGCAGGGAAAAGCTAAAACCAAGGGGATCTGACACCACAAGGAGAAACATTATACTGGTGTTCAAGTTAATCTGGCTTGCTGTGACATTTTAATATGCAAAAAATGCATGTCATTTCCTCATTGAGTCTGCAGGAAATGAAAGCATGTGATGTATTATTACTGCTGTTAATTCAGTTGTCTGTGCATAGAGGTACAATATGCTCACTTAGGTGGTGTCATCTTCTTCAATCAGCAGCTATCGGGCACCGAAGAGAAAGCAGTAACCATTTCGCTTTTGTTCTCCACAGACTATTAAGCCTTGGAGGGAAGGACCAAATCTCAGCTATCCCAATAAGGCAGATGAGTATTTTCTGTTTACTGGTATATAAATCTAAGGGATAGTCTATTCTGATCCTGGGACTGGCTGGATGCCTCCTATATACAAGATGTGCTGAAAGCTCGTATGAACCTCTCTTGCTGACCAGCACAGATGCGTCCACACAGAGGCTGCCAGTGCAGGGGTGAAGAGGGAGGTACAGGGTCTCTTCAGGGCAGAAAAACCTCCACTTTGCCTCTTCACAGAATCACAGAATGTCAGGAGTTGGAAGGGACCTTGAATGATCATCTAGTCCAACCCTCCTGCCTGAGCAGGATCACCTAAAGTAGGTTACACAGGAATGTGTCCAGATTGGTCTTGAGTGTCTCCAGAGAAGGAGACTCCACAACCTCTCTGGGCAGCCTGTTCCAGTGATCTGTCACACTCACAGTGAGAAAGTTTTCCGTTATGTTTACATGGAACTCCCTATGTTCCAGCTTGGACCCGTTGCCAAGATGCGTCAACGAGCATCCTCCCTCAGCCATACTCTGGGCAGTGCCAACGCAGACCTTGTTCGATGCCCACCCTGTGCACTGTGGCTAAAGGTACCTTTTAAACTATTTGGCTGCAAAGCAAATGGAGTCACCTCCTTTGTTCCATTTCCAGCATCACCACGCAGCCTCCATCAGTGCTTTGCTTTATGTTCAGCTGCTTGTAACTGCAAAAGGGCAGAAAGCACCTATAGGTATGCAGAAGGGAGAAAAAGGTTACCCCCACACTGCATTTCTCTCCACGAGCTTCAGTATTTACAGTGTGCTGTGTCTGCTGACTCCAGTCCAACATTTTTATGTTGGCAGCATTTCTGCCAGAGTGCTGCCAACTGTGGATCCAAAAGAATGAGATTTAGGGATTTATTTCACCACATAGAAAAGAATAAACCTGTTTTCCTCGTGGGTTTACTACTGTTTACTGGAAACTGTCCCATAGATCTTCCAAGGTTTAGGAAAGGCTAAAAGCTACTAATAGGGGATTTGGGGTGATGTTTTTTTGGTGTTTCAGATATCCAGAGGTTTCAGACAGTGTCTTCAGAACTGAATGTCTGAGGTTACTTAAATCCATAGTGAAGTATCAGGCCAGTTCTTTCCTGCTGCAGAGGGGCTGGAGTATCCCTGGCATCCTTTGAAGATGGTGACATATGGAATTGCCCAGCAGCTTTAAATTCCATCCTCTTTAGGTGTCTAAGCATGGATTTAAAAAAAAAATAAAATAAAAAAAAAATTAGGTCTCTAGATCTTAAGATATTAATCATGCTTTTTCCTCTCCTTAAGTACATTAACACAGCCCTCCCTCGTGCTCACATATACAGATAAACCCTGCAAGTCCTCAGCCAAAATTCTGCCTAAAGGAGAAATATAGAATTTGATTGATGTGGGTCACTGTCATTATTTCCATGTTGTCAGGTCCCTAATACATGACCTCATCAAAACTCAGAATAATTTTGCAGTTTCCCCGTGACTGTCACTCATGAATCTCAAAAAGCACTTCTGAAATATTGAGTCAAGGAATGAATGTAACCCACCTGTTTATATTTGGAGGGCTTCTGCTAGGTCAGTAGTATACCAGTTCTGCAAGTAAACTGAGATTTGGTAAAAGTCACAGAACAAAAACAAATTTTAAACTGGAGGTAAATGACTGCAGTAATAACAAATAAATACACGCTTTGTATTCCATTCTTGTCATCTGAACTTTTCATTCTCCAGCATTTGTTTATTTGATCTTCTTTTGTCCCTCTTCCCAGGACTAAGGTAAGCAGTCTTCTAGATTTGATTAGATTTAGATATATCTCTCTCTCCAGCTTTGTAAGGGAGCAGAATGAGGTGCTTTGTAATGAGGATCTGACTGGGCTGCTTTTCTTTAGCTTTGATTTCAGTTGCTCTTTTTGTTTTGGTTTGGTTTGGTTTGGTGGGGGGTTTTTTTGTTTTTGTTTTTGTTTTTTTTTCCCAGGCTTTTTTCCCTTCCAGTCTCTGGAGGGCTATGTTTCCATGTGCTGTAAGGAACACTGTAAGGAACCTGCCTGGCACATGTTATGACTGCCTTACAGCCTGCAGCTTTGGGGAAGTATATATGTAAGAACAACTTATCTGCACAGGTTTTTTAAATTACTTTTTTCCTTCTAATACAATGTCATTCCATACCCAGAACAATATATGAGGAAAAACAGGGCCACACAAAGTTCTAGGATATACAGACTTGACTTTTCTGCCTTGCTCTGTTACACTGTATTTAGATATACCAAAACTTTTAGCTAGGTGAGTAATGCTGGCCACTTTGTATGTCACATTGTACACTATACACAGCAATTTTGAATTTAGTATAAAATCTACCTTTACAGGTTTTTTTTGCTTTCTAGTTTATAACATAACCTTAATAACACTTGTATTTTTTCTGTTACTATATCCTAGGTTAAATTATCATCAGCCCAAATCTTTTCAGCAATGCTAGCTCAATAAGAACTCACTGAGGTTTGATGCAGAGGGTTATTACCTTCACTCTCGAGGTAATAGCTTCAAGCTGTAACTTGCAAACTTCCCTATAAGACTCAACAGTTTATGCTGCAGCAGCCTGGTAAGTCCTCAGTTTTAGATAGCTATACAATAGCTTCAAATGGAATTTTGAAATTTCTTCACTGAAAAGGTTATCAAGCACTGGAACAAGCTGCTCAGGGAAGTGGCTGAGTCACCATCTCCTGAGGCACTTAGATGCATAGATTAGGTGCTTGGGGTGTGGTTCAGTGGTGGACTTGGCAGTGCTAGGTTAGTGGTTGGACTTGATGGTGTTAGAGGTCTTTCCAGTCTAAACAATTCTATGACTATGTGATTCTGTAATTGTATGATTCTCTGAAATATCTACTGACCACTGTAATGGGCAAGAGAAATATCATTGCTGTAGGGTCATGTTTCATGGAACACCTCCAACTAGATTGGCTTCTTCATTAGCTGAAGAGCAAATGCTACGAATGAGGGTTTTATTCTGCTTGCACTAAATAATCTTGAGGGACTCAGCTACTATTTCTGACAGCATAGCATACACACTCATAGCATGTGCTCTCAGGCTTTTGGCTGAGACATGAGTGCAATGTTATCTTGAAGTGTTATTTTCTTACATTATACATTATAATTAACAAAGAGACATTAATGACCGCATAAAAATTTGTAAAAGTCAGCAAGATAATTTTGAATGTCAGCATCTCTCTGTAGCAAAAAACATCTTCATTCTGTTGGAAATAAGTTAAAACACTCACTTCCATTTCCCAGGAGATGAATACTACAGGAAAACACAGTACAAAAGTATTTTCATAGGATATTAATGCATTTTATAAAATTACCTACTCATAGATGTCTTCATCTTTCACAGATGGGAATTATAAGATGGCACATAACAAAAAAGGTGATAGTAGTGAGCATGACAGATTTCTTATAGATTATTTTAAATTTAGCATATAGATTTATAGCACAATACAACACTAACAATCACTTTGACACATGCACAAAAACCAAACACTTCATTACACAGACAATGTGATGTCTTGTCTTTTGTTATGGGCAGTAGTTCTGTTCATTTTGAGGCTGAAATTATAGATCACTGCAATAGCAGCAGCACTCCTTCAGTATCCTGCAGTTGCTGAATTGGAGTGGGAAGCAAAACTGAAGTTTCTTACCCTGGTCCAACACATTGGTGCTATGGACAGTACTCCGTGTCCAATGCACTTGACTAAGCTGTCATCACTTTATCAATGTAGGGAAATTTACTGTCAAAACCACTATTTTTTACTAGCTAAACTGATAATAGTGGATATTCATCCTGCAATCAAGATATTTTCTACTGTTGATCTAGTAACATTACTTTAGGAGCAATGTCTGTAAGCAGAGAAGGGCCAGTGCACCCAGAGAGATGTAATTCTTATGGAATAACAAGGTACTCCCCAATAGGGCTGTCACATGGGCTGTGGGACCACAAGGAACCAATATTCATTTAGACTATATTGCATTTCTAGAGAGCAATTAATCAGATAATTTGCATATTTACTGAGCATTGCCCGTTAGAAATGCAGCTACCCACCAGTATGGGTGGGTTAGGAGTATTCACCATTCAAGTCATTCTCCAGCTCTGTTTGCACAGTATAGACATAGTGCTTCACATATAAGACTGTGCAACATTACCAATTCCTCCTGCTTTCAGAAAGCAAGAAAGAAAAAACCCACCAACAAAAATTGCAAGTATCTTTTTGGGCATGTGAGGTATTCCCTAATGCATGCCATGCTTAATAACCCCTAGTTGGGATTGTCCTGAAAGGCAAAAGCTATGCTTCACTAATGTTATATTAATTTTTCCACAAACCCTCAGGAGAAACACCAGTGACTTTTTTTCATAGAAGGGGGGGTCAGCACTAGGATGGGTATTTTTATTGATTAGATCTATTGATTCATATGCTAGTGCAATTCACTTGTTTACTCAGGCATTTCCCTGTGGGCTCATTTAATGGAGAAAACCTCAGTGTATGACTAGCAGAGTTTCTCTGGACTTTTATGTAATTAGGTTAAGAACTTTTGTTTTGTTTGCCTCGTTATTGTTATACTTATCATCAGAGATAATGTAATAGCCAAGTTTTCAAAAGTTACACAATAAGATTATGCTTCCACATCTTCAAAGAGCACTAGGCTCAAGTAATTAAAGAAAAATATGCAACATTTTATATACTCAAATATATGCCCTTTAAAAAAAATCTCATTCTTTTTTGAAGTGGTGGTTAAGGCAGAGACAGTGTGAGGTTTATTGAAGAGCTGCAAGAGAAATCCCTCATTTTTGTGGGCTCAGGTCCTGCCTGTTGGGAAGGGGAGCTCTCTTCAGTAGCATGAGGAACACTGGCAGTGGGTTAAGATGGGCACACTGGTCACTGAACAAGCTGGGTATTGATGCATCACAATTGATCCATTGATCCACTCACCAGATGGCATCACCCTTGCAGCTAACATTCTGTGATTCTGTGATCCATGCAGCCTGAAAAGACCTGCTGTGGGACGACAACTGAAACCTTTTTGAGGGAGCTTGGCAGTAATAAGATGGTTTCCTTCTTAACAACAGGCTGCAGAGGGGGTAAAGCAGGTGATACCCCCCACCATGTCGCCTAAACCCAGGGATGATTCAATACTGGGAACTTGCAGACCCAGCACTTAGGGAGTTTGCTGCTTAGTGTGCTGGAAATAAGGCTTTCTGGATTGCAAACTAGGATTTAGCAGACAACAGGTACCCAGCTCCCAATCCAGGTCAGTGGAATGAGTTCCCTTTTCACTGAAATGACCTCACTGCTGTGTTTTCATCAGCTTACATATGATGCAGTGCAATATTGTATTAAGATGACAAGCTTTTCTTTGCAAAGAAAACAAAGAGAGAATTAAGATCTATCATGTATAAATTGATTAATTTGGTGGCTTGAGTTATCTCTTGCCATCTGAAACAGTTCAATATCTGCCTTAAAGGCAGCAGCAAACTGATCGACTGCAGATTTCTATGTTGAAGTCATCCAGAAACCTTGCAGAGGATGACTAAACCAGATGCTATTTGCTTTGAATTTCAAAGGAAACTTTGCCGACTAGGTATTTCTTAAGAGCAAAATGCAGGATGATTGACTTTGCACACGCACACAACGGCTGCTTACCTTCAAGGTCAACAGGCCAATTACCAAATCCAACATGAAGACACAAAAACAGTTTTGCAGAAGCGGGATTTTGAGATTACAGCACTACAATACAAAGTCATCGGTAATGCTAAACATTTTTCCTCATAGGAAACATAAGCTTGCTAGTTCTGATATTGATCTACACCTTTCCTGAAGCACATGAATTTCTTGGTCCCAAAAACCAATATGTTTTTTTCTTTTTTTTTGCTAACAATAGATGTAAGTTCTTGACCAAATGTAAAACTACACTAGATAGCAAACTATCATGATTTTAAAAGAAAAAGGATTTATGCAAAGTATGTATTGAGACTACTGAAGCCAGGAGTTAGGTACAGTGGAATTTCAAAGCAGCTAGTGCTTTGACTGTATAACTGTAATATGTGAACATGTAAACTCATCATCAGTGGATGAAATAAAGGAAGGGAAAGCTATGGAAAAAAATTACATTAAATTTAAATCTAAATAAAACCCATGCAAATTCAAGTTATAAAATTCTTCTGAGAAATAATCACTGGTATGCAAATTTCCCCACAGAAGATAAACTCTTCTAATTGAAGCCTGTGCTAAAATCTCTGAACTCTTTAAATCAAAGTAAGCTTCTTAAAGCATAAGCAAATTCTCCGCCAGTAGAAATCTCTCCAGTTTTAGCCTAAACTGAATTACTAGATTGGAATAAAGCCCTTGTGGCTGAAGCAAGCTTTATATTCCTTTACTCCCAAATGTAAGGAACGTAGTGTCTTTTTTCTGACCTACATTAAAAATAAGATGCAGAAAGTGCTATAAGCTTTTAGAAAGTAACTATCTCACCAGTATCTGATTTACAGTAGACCTTTTCTGTCATGTATGACTGAATATATTACTAGTGAACACCCAGGGGAGTGGGTGGGGAATTATTTGGAGCTGAAACGTTAAGTGCTGTAAAAAAAGTGGCAAATCTAGATTATTGTAGATTTATGTCTCACTGGAGCTACGGGAAGAAAATTGTAAGGTAGCAAGCTGCCAGTTTCCTTGGTGATCCGTGCTGGATTTACATGATAGTGTACGAGAACCGTGATGAGCAGCTAAAAACCTGATGGCTTTGGAAGCACTTTCTATTTGAGTTCTCATTTCAGAATAATTAAATGCGGAGAAAAGTATTTTCAACAAAGACAAAGTTAGAGATAAGCAAATCTTCAAAGATTCATCCACATAAACTGCTACCTAGGTTTCCTAAATTTAATTATCTACTCAATTGAATAAAGCCTGTCAAAAATTGGTAAAACTGCTTGTGTGAGCTGGTCTCCAAGAACTAACTTTAACAAAAATGCCATGATTAGGAGACGCTTCTGCTCTGAACTCTAACACTGAATACTTTTTATATCTACAGCACTATGCAGAAAACTCAAACCTCCATAGAAGACTGCACGAGTATTTTCAGAAGCCTGGAGCTGTAGTTTTGGAGCTCAGTTTGTTATCAAGTGAGACATGCCTCAGTGTTTAGACAGGCTGCTTTTTTTTTTTTTTTTCTCTTTGAAGAGTTGTTTGAACCATTCAGGTCAATTAACTAAAAAATTAAAATAATCTGAATTTTACCAAAACAGAACTTAACAGCCTGGTCCAAAATCCACTAAGATCTATGTCACTCATTTCAAGCATTTACCCAGAAACATTTAAAGTACTTTTCTCCCAGAAGAAACAGGGAAAATGGGAGGTGTCTTTTCATGTTATGCATCAGGTGTTACTGCTCTGATCAAGAGGAAACAGAGGGGAAAAAAATCACTCCTTTAACTAGTTTCTGAAGCAACTGAAGTCAATCTCACTCTTGTGAAATTGAACTGGGTAAAAAAAAGTCTCATTTTTAATATTGGTCTCAAAGGCATGAAAGAATAAAACAACTTGGATGGATTGTTGTGTTTTTACTAACAGATTAGGAAAAGTCAAATTACAAATATCTTGATCTATCCATAGACAAAAGTCTTACCAAGAGCTTATCTGCTAAAACACCTGTTTAGGTTGCACTGGTATTCCTACACTGTATCTATGCAGGTTTTCTCTCTCTATATCAAGTTATTTTAAATTGAAATAGACCTCTGCTAAAGTCAGTGAAAACTTGTATCAACCATGTCAACAAGGCCAAGATTTTAGCAAGTAGTGGTCTAAGTGTACCAGGAAAAACCAACTCTGTCTTGCATCATTAGCTTGTGCATGGGAACATATTTTTCATGCTAAAGAAAATTAATAGGAATGGCAAAATACTCTAAGCAAATTTAGGCAAATTTCACTGACTCCTGCAAACTTCATTAGAAACCTAATAAATAAACAAAACTGAGTAATGACTTCTGGAGAAATATTTACAGCTCCCTTACTCTGTCATTATCCAAGGCTACAGCAGAGTCTCCTAAATTTGTGTGTCACACTAGCCTTGATTATGTAGGAGCATTCAGGAAAATTATCTGAATTAATTACAGGAGGTGTGACTTTGAAATACATTAATAAAACTCCTTTTAATCCTGTGTGGACACTGGTTCAGAACTAAAGCACTTTAATTTTGCATACTTCAGAAGCAAAGTAAAGAAAGTGAAATCAAGGTCAATACAATAGTAACACTATGAATATGATGAATAAATATAATCTCCTTTTAAAAGACTTCCAAAGTATAGCAAGCAAAATTTCTAACTGCAAAATGTTTCACTGTAAGAGATTCACATGAAGTTTTACTGAGGTCATTTAATCTAGGTGATCCTGTTCAGGCAGGGGAGTTGGACCAGTTGATCTTTCTCGGTCCTTTCCAACTCCTAACATTCTGTGATTCTGTGACAATAACTTGCTTGAAAATTGTTCTGAATTTTCAATTTCCATGAATGTCAGGCTTGTGCTACAGCACACTATGGGAAATATATGAGGATAATTTCATGAGTCGTAACTTTAATTCCATCTGTCACACAATTGGCTCAGTTTTGTTGCTCAGCTAGTATTTTGTTACTTTTTTTTCCATTTCCCTTCAAACTTCTAATTTCTCAGTGCATTTAATTGCATTCTTTTTTTTAACTAAAATTCTATGCCTCCACAGTATGCTTCTGCACTTCAACTCTATACTTCTGTAAATCAGAAATCAAGCGTATTTCTCAGATTCTGGCCTCTCTATTCCATCAGCATACTCATATTTACAGATTATAGATGGCTGCATGTTTAAAAGGGCAAGAGATTATGTGTCTGCATTTTATAGTGACAATAAAATTTGAAACGCTTCGTAGTGTAGGTTAGAGCTTTATCTGCCAGCAATAGAAAGTTAAATTACTAGAAGTCCCATCATCCTCTGAAAGTCCTTGCTAAAGCAAACACTTACCGGGGTGTTGGGCTCCCTGGATGTGTCCAGAGGTGTCTGGAAACTAGAGGGCTCTGCAGATGGGGATGCAGTTGTCCTGTGGCAATGTACAGGGGGACTTTTTGCAGCACATGACATTGTTCCACCAATAGATTGTTTTGGGTAATGTTGTCCTGCATTATCTTCCCCATCACAACATTAACATTCCCATTTATTTTCTGTTGGTTAAAAGCAAGGTTGGGGGGGGGGTCATTTGTATGTTTATTTGTTTGGGATTTTTTATTGAATAAAGAAAGAAAAGGAAATACTTTTTGTGTATCACTGTATGAAGTTGAATTCATATTAAAAACTCATGGAAGAAAAGTCCACCAGGTTTTTTATAACACCAAAGACACTGATGCAGCCTCCCATGTAGGAAGCCGATGCTGGTGGGATATGTCAAGGGAAATATTGCCCTGAACTTGCCCTGTACCTTATTTCTTTTCTTGAACACCATTGTCAGAGACAGGATGATGGGGCAAATGGACTTTAGGCCTGATTAAGCTATGCTAAAGCAAGTATGCCTTTATTGTTTCAGAAGGATGTTTGGCTTTTAGCAATATTGCTTATTTCTTGGGTTTGCACCTCTTCCCTTCTCCACACAGACAGGGCTAGTCTACAGCTGCACTATAAACAGCCTTGCACATTCCCTTCTTTCTGGGGTGAGGAGATTCATGCTTTCTTTCTCTCCAGACAGACAGAAGAATGGTATTTAAGTGTCTTCTCAATTTATGTGAGGCAATGTCTGCAGTGTCTGCCTGCCTGCAATCTGAGCTAGCAGAGGGGAAAAATAAAGAGTATTTCTTGCATATGAAGGTTTCATATCACACTGATCCTACAGCAATAGAAATCAAAACCCCAACAGCATGATTGCTTTGAGGGAACAGGACATTGTGGAACTAGAAGACTGCTAGGAAAAAACATAAATGAGGCAACATCCATGTTGCTGTTCTGCTGTTGGCTAGATAAAAGCTTCCAGAGCTTTGAAGAGGCTGTACCACTCAGATGAGAATACTATGAGATTCTGAACTCTTAAAACCCCATATTGGTAGATACATAAACCATGACTACTTGTTGACATTTCTTCAACAGTATTTGCTAATGTAGATGTAGTATTTAAAAAGAAAGTGGGCTAGTGGATAAATGGCAAGAATGCAAAGTCAGGAAATTGCTGCTTGCTTAGTAATGGATTTGACAAAGCTTGCTAGAAAAATATGTGTATTTTGGCTTCCAGCATATATATATATATATATATATATACTTTATTATTAATCATGATTTGTTGTTTGATTCCAATAATAGCAAACTTTAGAAAAGAGGAAAAAAAGATTAGATGACATTTCCAGCTATGAAGATGTTATTTGAGAAATATGTTGTCAGGATTAATTCACTAATATATAAATGAGTACATTCAGATCATTCCAATGAAGCTGCACTATAAAGGAAGTACATAATTTGTTTTCTCATATCCAAAGCCTGTTTATTAATATAGCAAGTAAGGAACATTTTAACTGTCAGGAAAGAATGCAACCTACAAATAAACACAATTCTGTCTTAAAAGTGCATATAACCTATTAAGAAAGGCTTTCTCACTGCAGAACACTATTTCAGTCTTGCTAGATTAAATAATATTTATTCTTTAAACACTTTTCATTAAAGATAACTAGAAATGTTTATAATACAATGGGCAGAAAACATAGGTTGTGTTCATCAGTCTCCTCCCTGTCATGGCCAAAGTGGCCTTTCATGCCACCAGAAGAAACAAATTCAATGGGGGGAACTTACCAACTGCATCACCTGCTTCCAGTTCTTCATCTTCTCATGCAAATACAGAGAGCACAGGTGGGCAGCATCCACTGCTTCCCTGGGCACATTCCAAAAGTGATTGATGGTGTGTGTGGGTGCCCTCCTCCAGTGCCCTTCAATCTATTTCTGAGTCTGTGCCATTCACACACCTTCCCTTTAACCTGTCTTGCCTTCTGGAAGCACTTTTTGTTCTCCTTTTCCTTCTTTTTTTTTCCTCTAGCCCTTTCTCTGCTCAGAGGACTTGAAGGTTCGGTTACGGTTGGGCTAGCACCTGGCTCTAAAATGGAGAATGACAGCTAACATGGTTTAAGCAGGACTTAATTAAAACTTTTTAGCTCCTTTCTGCATGGTCTAGTGAGAGCTTATGTGCTCCCTGCATCACTGAGAAGTATTTGCAGAATAATTGGTCCCAGGAGAGTCATATGCTGGTGTCTTGAGATTCTCCCTTCACAGTGAGTAGTTTCCTTCATTATCTTTACTCTGCTGATGTCAACCAGCAGAAGAAGCATTGAACTGGAATGCTTCTGGATTTTTTTTCTTTGCCAATCACTTTCTTCTGTCTGCCTTTTCAGATTTTTTGTGAGAATCACAGAATTGTAGGGGTTGGAAGGGACCACGAGAGGTCATCAAGTCCACCTCCCCTGCCAAAGCATGTTCCCTAAAGCAAGTTGCACAGGTAGGCATCCAGATGGGTCTTGAATATCTCCAAAGAAGGAGACTCCACAACACCCCTGTGCAGCCTGTTCTAGTGCTCCATCACCCTCACCATGAAGTTCTTTCTCACATCGGTGCAGAACCTCCTGTGGTCCAACTTGTGACCACTGACCCTTGTTCTGTCCCCACAGGTCACTGAAAAGAGGTTGGCCATCTCCCTTTGTCTCTCATACTTCAGATATTTATCAACATGGATGAGATCTCCTCTCAGTCTTCTCAGGGCTGAAAAGCCACAGCTCACTCAGACTTCCCTCATAGGGGAGATGCTCCATCATCTTCATCATCTTTGTGGCCTCTGCTGGAATCTCTCCAGGAGATCCCTGTCTTTTTTGTACCAGGGAGCCCAGAACTGGACACAGGACTCCGGGTGAGGCCTGACCAGGGCAGAGTAGAGGGGGGGGATCACCTCCTTCAACCTGCTGGCTAACCCTAACCCTACACTTGCTTTTATTGAACCACACCTGGTTCCTCATCGCCCAGCTCTCCAGCCTGTCCAGGTCTCACTGAAGAGACTGGCCAGAAGAACTGGCCTCAGAATGCTCTGAGCATGGAGAGAATGTGGAGGCGAACTTTGCACTCTTCAGTCCTGGTGCTGTAGATTTGGGCCAAAACTGCAGGTAAGAATTTGCCTTTCAGAGAAAACAGAGACCATCTCGGCTATAGCCTGGCATACCACCATGGTGCAGAGATGTCAGTCATGGCCAGAGTCTGCAGCTGTGCTGGTAGATGATAGCTGCATGTTGGCAAACCAGTCCCACCCCGCTTTTTTTTTTTTTTTCCATAAATACACTTTTTTTTCTCAGGTAATGATTGAACTACAAAAGAAAAAGGCTCTATGTGTGGTAAAAGTGCTTTGCCTGTTTAGAGTGCTGGCAGATCCATGAAAACATTTCAGGTTGAGATCACCAATTCACCGGGTAGAGAAGGCCTGAATCTTCAACCAAAGTTTTACTCTTGACTTAAAATAAAATGCTGGGGAGGTTCCTTTAGATTTAACTATTTAGTACTTCTCCTGCAAAGCTGATCACTGAGTAGTCTAGGAGATGATGCATGTTTGATTACATTTACTATTGCTGTGTGAGTCTGGATAACCTTTCTCTGGAGCATACTGTGGTTTCAGTATTAGAAAGCTAATTTTTCATTATCACTAGGTTTTTGTAATTCAAAACTGTAAATGCACTAGATTTGTTGACAAAACTGTTTCTGACCAACCTAGACCAAAATATAGCATACCTCAAAAAATGGAGAACTTCACCCATCTCAGATTATGACATATGTTTCCCACAAACAATGAAATTTTAGTCCCTGCT
This sequence comes from Heliornis fulica, assembly GCA_013399135.1. Taxonomy (NCBI): domain Eukaryota; kingdom Metazoa; phylum Chordata; class Aves; order Gruiformes; family Heliornithidae; genus Heliornis; species Heliornis fulica. Next base: position 41,175 of record VXBZ01009393.1, read on the forward strand.
GTCTTCTGTGGGCACTCCTACCCAATGTACATGTTGCAGAGAACAGCACTGTTTCATGTAACTTTATTTTAACTCTTTTGTGAAGAGTTGAGAAAGACTTGTGGAAAGGAAAAGGAATTAAAAGACAGAGAGGTTAGGCAGTGGTATATTTTACCTAATATTCTGTTTCCAGTAGATGTTACTTCCAATTTGATTTAGATTACAGCAGAAAACCCACAGCAGAAAATAATGGAGTATGATCTCATGAAGCTTGGTCATTAACACCTAGCTTGTGAGATTCATCATATTCCTTGAAATCTGAGCTTTATACATTATATTATATACTTTGGTTTTACTTGTATCACTTGATGGGCAATTCTATTAGGTCTATTTACCTTTCCAGTCTTTTTTTTTTCTCTACAATTATCCCATTTCCTCTTATTTAAAGCATAGTATTAATCTATCTTCATAACAGTATGTCTAGTAGACTTTGTGATCAGTTCTGGCCTTCTTCTATTTTTGCTATGTCATCCCTAGGGACAGAAAATCTCTATAATAAATCATAATGACAGAGTATAAATTAATTTAGCATGCATTCACACACATTAAATGTGCTTCCTCTAAGACTCTTGGTATTTCTTGAACTGACTTCCAGTTGATTCAACCAGCTGTCAATTTTTTTTTTTTAATAAGTATATTTTTCAGAAGTATTTTGCTTTTCTCTCCCCATCATTTTCTTTGTACAAAGGGCCACAATGAGTAAGTTATATGCCAGGCCACAGAGAGCTTTCCTATACATGTCAGTATTTTAATTTTTTTTTTTTTTGTTATCGCTAAGGCTGGATTTGAGTTAGAGACAGAAGATTTCCTTCCCTTTACAGAGTTGGACCTCAATTGTTTATTGGTAAGTTATACAAGAGTTTAGAAAGCTAGGTTAGATCTTTTGGGGGTATTTTCTGGCTCCTAAAAATGCTGTATTCTACAATTTGCTTTAAAAGTTACAAAAAAGTAAAATGCAACCTCCTAGTTGCTCTAGAACAGCTTTTCTGTGATAAATGGGACTTACGCAGGTGTGTAAAAGTGAAGTACTTCATTTGAATAAGCTTGGACATTGTGATGACTTGTAGACCTCACATCTTGTAGTCATCCAGAATTGATATTAGTAAAAACTCCGTATCTATCACACAATATGTATTCTCTCATACATATTGCATATGCTTTAGTTTAAAGTATTCCTGGGGAACTGCAGGAGAGTACAGGGCAAAACACAAAGAAGAAAGTCTTGCCATCCCTGGACTCCATTATTGCTAGTTGCTGGACCTTCCTTCCCTTCTGCAGTTCAGAAGATGTGACCCTGGTATTGCTTATTTTTGTGAACTCTGGCATGGTTGAAGCTAGATGCCTACAGTAAACACCTCAGACAGCAAAGATGGAAAGGCCAAACCACGCAGTATTTCTCGCTACCAATTAGAAAGGGAGAATAACTGAGATTAGGCATCTAGGCATTTAAACTTTCCTGAGATGAATTCCAGCCTAGGGCTTTGGCGCTATCAGCTTCCAGAAAGTGAAAAACACTTGCTTCTAAGCAGGGGTAGGAAGCTAGGAAAGGATGCATGGATAATCCATCTCTGTGCAGACATGGAATAAATCAAATACCTCTGCTCTGTGTGTATACTGGCGTACTGCACACCAAGTAATGACCCCACTTGTGGGATAACACTATGCTGTGTTCTGGCACAGCACCATGAAGGCAGTTTTCACCATAAAATGGCTAACAATGGGCCACTGCAGGAGGAGAAGGATGTCCCCCCAACCCTCGTGGTGAGTACCTAACACTGCCAGGAAGCGGTGAACCTCACCATGCTAGCAATAGTTCCCAACAGCTCAGTTAAATGCTCTGAGTGCCAAGTGCTGCCAAGAAGGCTGCCAGTGGTGGTAGGAGTGGTGGATGTGTGGTCTCCAACTCAATGTGGATCACTGTCCCTGGGCTCTTAGAACAGCAACACTGCAACTGAGTTCACTTTTGCACGGCTTGCACGATTTTAGAATGGGCAGCCATGACAAAGGTTAGTTTGCCAAGTGAAGAGAGGCAGCTCCCTCATGTAAGATACTGATTGATGAGTGAGACATGCCATGAATAGTAACAATGACTTGAAAGGCAAACCCTGAGAGATACTGAGATAGATATGGTTCCTGAAACCACTGTGCATGTAGAGTGTGGCAATATCCAAAGAGCCTGCAGCCTGGAGTCACTTTAGTATCCTAAAGCCACTAAGTGTCATGCCCCTTGCTTTGTATGATGCAGGGGATCATCTCTTTGTGCTCTTTCTACCTTTCCCATTTTTCCTTTCTGTCTCCTGAGAGTCTGGTTTAGTCTGCCAAAAGAACTCCACCCTATTCTCCCCTGGGTGAAAGCCTGGAGCAAAAGGGCAAAGGAGTTTTTCAGAAGCATTGTGTTTTGCCAGGTCATGAAGTGGCTGCTAAAATCATGGCTGCCTTTGCTTTCAAAACAGTTCAGTCTTCCATGGGAGTCAGAAACAAAGGCTGCATTTTCTGTTACTTCTCTCACAGCTTTTCCCTGCTGTGTTTATTTTCCCTTAAGGAGAAAGGGATCAGTGTTCAGAAGTAAAATCATCAATTTTTCCTCATAATGATATTTATGAAGAAGTTTGTAACATTTTAAAGGCCATGGAAGAAGTTTCCCAAACAGGATTTCACAGCCTTCCCCTGCATACAACTTAGGGCAGCACGACAACGTAGCTACTTGGAGGAAGAAACTTTGGATTTAAGTGTTTTATGTTCTTTGCCATCCTAGTCTGCTGATGTCAACTTATTGCACTGGAAAAATATTTTGAATAAATTCAAATACTTAATTTTAAAAGGAAATAATACATTTTAAAGCACAAAGTCTGTAGAACAGATCAGCAGAAAATAATATTAGAAGAACAACAGGTAGTGCTCAACCATGCATTGGTGTCTTGAAGACAAATTCTGAACTCTCTGAAGTCAACTGGACTGATTTGCAGTGACTGAAGTAAATCCAGGATTTCACACCAAAGTCCAAATTCTGAGGAGAAAACCTACAGGAAGAAAACCCCAAAACAACCAATTAATAAAACTAAAAAATACCAAATGCATCTTGTTAATTTTATTTGCATATATTGGGAATGCCATGTGAATTTCTTCATGAGACCAAAACTGAACAGATTCATGAGTATTTTCAGGCTTTAAGCCAAATGGTAGAGGTGGTGTTTCAGATTATAGTAAGAAAAATAGCATAGGGAAGGCACTGGATTAAAACAGTAGGGTCACGTAGTGACGAATAACTTATTTGATCTTTCCCAGGGTCTAAATACAGAACTCAAATAAAGCAAAATGGTTGTTTGCTACTTAAAGTTACCCAAACAGGTGCCAGTGTAAATTGGAAACACTCAGCTTTGCATACTGAATATTTTTGTTTATAAATTCAAAGGAAGAGTGGGAGATTAAAGAAGTAGTTATTGACCCGGCCTTCTAGAGGAAATCCATACTAAACCTGATCTGTCTTTAATAACTGAGAATGTGTTTTGTCTCCCACCCTCTTGAGATTTGGTTAATATTAACCCAAGATGTGAAAGGGTATTCTGTGCTTCGCTTTTTAATAGGTTTCAGTCTTGCAACAGAAGGGCTTGAAAATGAGATAAAAAGGACTGTTTGGAAACTTACTGGAAAACAAAAGTTTTTTTCCAGTCCTTCATATACTTGTGCACTTGCATTATGCAGTTTGCAAAGTTGATTTTCAAGACAGAGGGCTAAAACAGCACTGGTGTAAATTCCATAATTTCAAGTTCAAGTGAAGTGAATTTGTCTTCTGTCCATCTAGGTAATAAATTAATGGTTAGCTACCCGGCATTCTTAAGTCATTACAGAAATTCCTAATTGGTACACAGGTGAAATTAGAGTTCAAACCATGATGCCTCTGAAGTTATCTACTGTAGATAAAGATGTCTTATGACACAAGTGGTAGCGTTTTTTTCATTGCTTTATAAACCTCGACTCTGGGGGTGTTTGTACACCACTGATTGGAAGTTAGAGAAACTCCAAGTGACACCCCTTATGAATGGGCAGCACGCAGAGCCTGCAGGAGCTGGAGTTCCACCCCGGGGTGAGCTCTTTTCCAGCTAAGCAGGTAGGAGCACATTGCAGCTGAAACCACGCTGAGCAAAGCATTGCTGCTGCCCAATTGCTGCTGCTTGTACCCCGAAGAGCTCAGGAGGTCAAAGCCAGGCCGGCACGTCTTTCCCGAGGGACCCTTGAGTATCACGGCCTTTTGCTAGAGAAAGCACAGTCACGTTAAACAAACAGAACAACCAAAAAAGGCTTTTAGGTTGAACACCTAAACCTAACTTACAGTTCAAAATAGTGGAGAAGGCTGCAGGGGGACCTCACTGCAGCCTTCCAGTACTTAAAGGAGCACATAGGCAGGAGGGGAATCAGGTTTTTACAGGGGATAAAGTGGTAGGACAAGGGGGATGGATTGAAGCTGGAGGAGGGAAAGTTTAGGCTGGATATCAGGGGTAAGTTCTTCACAGAGAGTGGTGAGGTGCTAGAACAGGCTGCCCAGAGAGGTGGTGGATGCCCCAACCCTGGAGGTGTTCAAGGCCAGGTTGGATGGGGCCCTGGGCAACCTTGTCTAGATGCAGACCTGGAGGTTGGTGGCCCTGACTGTGACAGGGGGTTGGAACTTGTTGATCCTTGGGGTCCCTTCCCAACCAGCCCAGTCTGTGATTTTGTGAGCACGCAGGAGCCTGAGAGGGGATTTGTATGGAAAAAAATGCTAGCACGGCAGAAAACAAGAGCTATTGGAAAAAACAGCTGATACGTAGGGTGTTGTATCTGGACCATCCAGCCATCAAACTGGGAACTACTTGGACTGCAGCCGGATGCACCAGGCTTTTTTCCGTCCTGGCTGCAGGGCTCGGTGGAGCGGGGGAGGCAGGAAGGGTAAGGCAAGCCCTGGCTGTGGAGCCTGCCCTTCCTGCAGTGTACCCCCGGTGACCCGTGGGCTGAGGGGCCGGCGGGTACACGGGTGGCTACGCCAGGTCCGTCCGAGGTCGGTGCCAGACGCTGTGTGGGCGTCATTACCCCCAGCACCACGGACAGGCCCGACTCCAGCTCGGAGTTCTCCGCGTTGCTCGGACGGGCTTTTTGCGGGCACCGCCGCCGCAGCTGCGCCACCCTCACCCTCCACAGAACCCCCCGGCCCCTCCTCTGGCGGGGCCTTGCCCCTGAGGGTGCCCTCCCGCGCTGTGGGGGCTGTTCCTCCTCCCATGGCGGGGCCGCGGAGCTGCCAAGCGCCCAGCGGCCGAGCAAGAGGGGACCCCTGGCCGAGGGTCCGACGCTGGCAGAGCGGGGCCGGCGCCGCGCCGGTTGCCGCGGTGACAGGAAAGTTCCCCCCACCCCACCGCCCCCGCAAACATGGCAGCGGCGGTGCGGCGGCTGCGGCCGGCGGCTCCGGCGGGGAGCGGCGGCAGGTGAGGAGCGGCGCAGCGGGGA
>VXBZ01009393.1:52639-110636 GCA_013399135.1 Heliornis fulica
GGGAGGGGGAAAAGTTTTTACTCTGTTGAATCCTTTACTGGTAAAATAGCATTATTTTTTTCATAGAATCACAGAACATTAGGAATTGGAAAGGACCTCAAAAGATCATCTAGTCCAACCCCCTGCCTGAGCAGGATCACCTAGATTAGATCACACAGGAACCAGATTGGTCTTGAGTGTCTCCAGAGAAGGAGACTTCCCTTGCTTTTATAGAAGCTGTCTATTTGCCGGATTGTGTGAGGACATCCATAACATAAGTAGAGTTACTGGAAGTTACTGAACACTTTACCAGATAGATTATCTTTCAGCTCTGTCATCATCAAAGGTGCATTGCCAATAAGTTTCATCACTGGTTCTTTGTGAGGAGCTCCAGGATGGGTTCTAGTAGCTCTGTGCCAGTATCTGTTCTGATCAGTTCTGCCAGTATCAGTTCTGATAAAGGCTGCATGTCAAAATAATGTGTTCAGTCAGTTTTGCAGAAACTATACTGTGAAAGTAATGCCATTACTCCCGCACAAGTGGAGTTTTTTAAAGATATATAATTTAATGGTACATGCCATGACTGAATAAAAATGGTACGTCAGCTACTCTCTTTTGAATTAGCATCTGTTGGTTTGTTTTCTAGATCAGAAAAAAGGCAAATACAAACTTCTGTTATGGAAAAGTTGTTAAAATATTTGACAGATTTTCAGTCATGAATTTCATCAACATTGAAAACTTCAATGGAATATTTGAACTGTCACAGCATTTGAAGACAAATTGATTCTCTGACCTTCCTATTTGTTTCAGCTTTGACACGGATGGTATTTTGATCTTAATACAGCTGTTTCCATTTCTTGAAGCATATTAGAAGTATTATAAATTAGGCAAAATGAAATTCTTAATGAGATGATCTTTTAAAAGTATTTTTAGGGTGTTTAATCTTTAATAACATTCTTCCAAAAATCTTTCAGAGAAGAAAAGTCTTGAGTAAGATGTATTATAAGCACTTACTATGGAGATGCACCATAATGTAGCAATTAATAGAATAATGTGTACTGATGTGAAAAGGGAGAACATAGGAATCTCATGTCCTGATGTTTCTCTTTGTAATGCCAATAACATGCAGAACCACAGAGTATTCTTATGTGAATACTTACATTCTGAAATTAATCTTCTCCAGTAAGTTTGGCCATTTATATCAATTGACAGTAAAAATATGGAAATAATTTAGATACTGTATTTTAAAACTAAAGCAATGTGAAGTGATAACTGAAATAGTTGAATGACAAAAAGTGTGTGAAAGTGCTAAAGAAGTTCTTGACAGCTGTGGATGCTGAGGAGCATGATCTTAGTATCTGGAGTATTAACAATTTGAAAGGTGAAAACAGAAAACCTGTTTTCCATCTTGCAGTTGCTCTGGTGAATAACAGGTAGTTATGAAAGGCTGGAGCCTGGAAGAGGAAGCATTTCAAAGCATGTTAGTAGCGTTGTCTGCTGAATCTGAAGTCAGCAGAGTGAAATAAGTTCTTCTAGAAATGGTCCGGAGAATTGTATTTCAGAAGCAAGTTTCATGATCAGTGTTGTCAAATAAATATATCCCAAGATTAAAGTATAATTCTGTAACATACTTAGATGTTTATAGTTTCATTTTCCTTATGGACAAAGTATTTTCAATTTTGCCAAAGACTGTCGGGGAAAGCACATAGATTAGGGGTCACTGTCACTTTCAGTTACAATGGCATTTAAAATGCTTTTTTTGTCATAATGTCAGTATTTTTCTAGGTTTAGTAAGCAATCTGGAATGGAAAAGTATTTTTTAATAGAAGAGAAAAATAAGTTTAAAATACTGAATTTGTCTTGAACATGAAAAGACTTTAGAAATACTTAATATATTTTTTTGGAGATATTAATAGAAAATTTCCATTTTACACAGCCCACCCACATGGCTGATTTGGTTCACTCACTTGATTTAGGGACATACGAATAGAAGATCGAGATGTAGACGAAGTGTGGATGTGACTGATGAAATAATCTTATCTCAGTCTAGGCTACCCCTGCCAGAAAGGGGCAGAGGTCCAGCATGGGAGTTGTTTCTGCTCAACACACAGCCTCCTGTCCCAGAAGAAAGCTACATACCACTGAGTAATGCATCCTTTAGTTGTTAAAATTGCAAAGCTTGTTTTTGTCTAAAGGGCATGTTGTTTTTTGTGTTCAGGTACAGTTTGGCTTTGTTTTTCCGCTGTGTTCAAAGAATATGTTGAGAACAGCACAGTTCTTTCAGTGCCCATTTACATTTGATCACTGATGTGTCACAATTTCGTGACTCAGAGAGCATTTCTATCCACACGCTGCATTTTCCCAGCTGTATCTCATGGTACAGCAAAGGTGTATGTTCCAGGTGTATATTATAGGTGCAGCAAAAAATGAGGCCAAATGCCACTGATCTTCTACTAATAACTTTCTTTGTAGCCATGGTTGAGAGCATTTTGCATTGTTTTGGATTCAGTTCTAAAATTAGATAAGCAAAGTGACTTTTACATTAATCTGCTCTAGTCCTGTTTGTTTCATTTGACATTATAGCAAGATCCTGCTCAAACCCAAGGAAACAGTTTCTTTTGTTAGCTGTATTTGAAGATGGTGATCTGGCAGTGTGATCTGAATGTGCAAAACATCTCTGGTCAGGCTGTGTATATAGAGTTGTTTGACTGGTTTGTTGGTGGTGTTTTGGGAATCCTTTCAACTTCAGAGGTTAACTTTTAAGTTTTATGATGTTTTTTGAGTGCCTTTAAAATTTTTTTCTCTAACCTTCCGATTTCATGTAATTTCATATTTAGTGGGGTTAGAGGAGTACTAGGAACTGTGTTAAATTCTAACCTGGAGTGTATCTCTTGAGGGGGAGTTTGTTTTGTCATTATTTTTTTCCAATTAAATTATATGTTTGTGGTTCGTAATCTCATTTACATTTCCAGGCATGATAATCTAGACTTTAAATAAGATGTAGCATTAGGCAGAGGGGACGTAATAGGTCAGAAGGGTGAGAATTTTTACCAAAGGGTCTTACTCTTTTAATAATAGCTTGTTTGCTCTGACATGTACTCAGCTTTGACAGCTGGTGTGTGTATGATAGGAAGGTTCCACAACGGGGTAAAGAAAATCAATAATATACCATTTCATGTACTAGAGCAAAAGAAGGGCATGCAGGGTGAGATGATGCTATTATGTGCCTTAACTCTTTGATGTCCAGCCTTCCTCATTTTGGCCTGAATTACGAATGTGAATGATCTAAAGAGACTAATTAATTACTTTACCACAAAGGAAGCTGAGGGAAGTAGATTACAATTTTGATCTCTGTACAAAAAGGTTTGTGTGCTAGTTGAATTAATCCCTTGAGTACCGTATGGTTTGCGGCATGTCCAACAAAAGGGCACTTGTTTCCTTATGAAAACACACTGTGCATACCAACCTTCCCCTGCCAGAACTGGAAGGCTATTCAAGTTCCTGATCAGCATTTCCCACTAGAGTTCAGTTAGTCACCTATTAGTTACTAAATACTACAGTGTGATCCGTGTTTGTCTTTTCAGATTAAAGTAAAAAATGTGTTTTTGTAATTGCAAGCTGCCCTGATTAAAAAACCACTGGAAGAATTTGTAAGTGTTCAGTGCCATTGTGTGGTACACAGGATAATAAAAACTCATCCTCACTCTGCATGGAGCTGTATGGTGTCAGATGGTCCCCTAAAGAAAACTTGAAAAACTGAATCGTAGGCTCCCTGATGTCTGCATGGTTACAGATGAAGAGAATATATATCAAAAGAGCATCACTGGAAAAAATGCGAATTACTCTATGGGTAACAAATGAAGATGGACTGTATATGACTTCTCCTTTTTTTGTTGTTCCTTGGGGGTGGCACTGGTACCCTCCTTACCACACAGACGCCTGCAGTGTGCTGGTCCCTCTCTGCGGCGTGGGCTGTGGCTGGCTCTGAACCCCGACACCTGCTCCTCCTACACTCTTTCTGCTGTGGGACATGGGTCTGCTTCTCTCTGCTTTCCCTAGTGATGCATTTTCCAGAGATTGGAAATCACAGAGCGGTAGGGTTTGGAAGGTGCCGCTGGAGGTCATCTAGTCCAACCTCCCTGCCAGAGCAGCATCGCTTAGAGCAGGCTGTACAGAACAGCAAATCTAGTCTCTGAGAGTGCTGAAAACCTGCCGTCCAGTTTCAATCAAGTCATTGATGTTTGGTTGGACACAAGCACACCACACTTGTCCAAGACTTCTTAGGCATCTTGAAAGGATGCTATGGTTACTTGGTGGGTCTTCCATCCCCCAAAATGTGTTTCAAGTATTGGACTCTCACCAGTTGCTTTCTTCAGGGTTTCATATCTTTGAATGTTTATATTTTGCATCTTTTAACATTGTGTTGTCTTCTTACCATTATCCTCTGCTACAGGGGCATAGTTAGTGAAACCACTGACTCATTCCTTAGGAGGTAGCACTTTGTCTGTGAGTAGTAACACTGTACTAACAGAGAAACAGAGCCCTATTTGCCACGCTTTTTGTGTGGCCAAAAAAAAGCAGACCTTTTTGTTTGCTGTTTATTACGAATGACATCTTTTAACAATAGCAGTATTCACATTTTATTATCCTGACTTTGTAGCCACATGAGGTGCTGGTTGCATCTCTTGGTTTTCCCCTAATAGTTTGCAATGTGAAAGTTGCTTTGCACTCTTTCCTTGTGCTCTGTCTGTGTGTCTTCATACTCTCATCTTTTCTTTTCTCTGTAGTAGAACATGAAGTGTCATATTTCTATTATCTTTATTAAGATATTTGGAGAGCTGGAAAAAGTTGAAATGAGAGGTGTTATCTCTTTGGAAGGTACTAGCAATGTCTTGTTTGTTCTGGAGACAGAACTGTTAGTTGTTGAAACAGGTAGTTCTGCCAGCTCTGGAGATCTGAGATGATTTCTCCTTGGACTGTAATGCTCCTTGAGGCGTTCTTAGTTCTTTTAACTTTGTTTTGTGTTGTTTGCTTTTTTGGTGAAAATTTGGACCAGGCAGATGAAGTATCCTCTAGCTCTTACCCTGTGCCTGAGCAGAGGTGTCATCACATTAAGTCTAAGGCTTTGCAGCTTCATCCAAAGGTATTGAGAAGGAACAAGGAAACTTGTGAAATGTTATGTGTGGGGCATTTCCACTTAAAATATTGCCTATGATTTTCTATAAAGGAAAGAGAACAAACAGAATAAAAGGGGAGAAAGTAATTTAATTTTAGAGTACTACACAAATCTTTGTCCTTTTTTGTATCCCATCTACAATAAAGTTCTCCCACATGAAAGACAGCTAACTGAAATCTGGAAGTTAAATAACTTATTAAAATCCATGGGAGTTAATATGCAAATTTTGGATGATAACAGGAGTTCCTGACTTTGTGTTCTGCCACAGCAAGTAAAGCTAACTATCTACAAATCACTGTTTCAGCACACAGTTATTACTGAGCTATAGTGTGGTGGTCTTCATGCTCTTCTGGAAATGCTCCTCCTTATTTAATTTTTGTCCCATGTATAATGTAAAGTATTGCCTACAAAGTGAATGGTGACGTTAGGAGGCAAATAAATATATTTACAAATATNTGAAGCTGATCTCTCACAATGAAGCTGGTAGATCTGTGTGCCCATACCTAACACTTTTCATGCCAGCTTTCTCACCTCTTTCCCATGCATGCTGTTAGCAGAAGAGAAGGAGGTATTTGGTAACGCGTAGGAGCTGGGTTACTGTGTGTTTTGTGTGTCTTGGGATGTGTGCCTGTGGAGTTACCCTAAAACAAAAATGAAAATTATGGACATAGAGCATATTAACTCCTTAGCATTTGCTTCAGCTGAAAAGACAGTTGATAAATTTGCTTTTTGAAACAATAAGCAGCTTAAATAGGCAAAAAAATGGACCAAATTGAACACTGGGTGATTCTCTGTAAAACTGACACTTCAAAGATGCTTTCCATCAACCAGTCTGTTGTAATGGGTTTTCTTTGGAATTGGAGTTAAATAATTTCAGTTACTGGTAGCTGTTCCTGTTTTGTACTTGGAGACTGTATTTGGAGTTAGATGCAGAGGAAAAAAAATTAATGTTTTTCTCATAAAAAACCAGACTGAATAAAGATAAAATGACATAACTGTACTTTGTGCCCCACTTTCTGTATCTTTGGCCTCTGAAGTACCCCTAACGCTGATCTTGTCTTGAAGAGAGTGTTGGTAAGAGCAGGATTGCGTGAGTGTACTGACACTACCTTACTTCAGAGATGGACACAAACGCTGCCCAACTGAATTACCTTCACCAGCATCTCCAGTACTCTGGTTTTCTTCAGAAATCTACAGTTGTAAACAGAGACGAAAGGAATGAAGGCAAAAGCTTGTCCTCTAGTTAAGGAGGTGTAATGCTGTTTAACGTGAAGGAGGAAGTAACCGTGGGGCGCTCCTCTTTTCCCAGCTTAAATGTGCTGCAGAGACCATCATCTAGTATGGTACACAGAAAATCTGTGTAGATACAAAAAATACAGACACCATTTTAAAGATTCAGATTTTTTTTTTTTTTTAGTTTTAATTGATATGGTGCAAGGGTTTTCTTGATCTCTCTTTAGGGTGTGGGGGTTTTGGTTTTGTAGGGGTTTGATTTTGTTTCATACATCTGCTGCAGCAATTTTCATCATTCTAATTCATTTTGTTTGCACTGCTTATTTTAGCAGTGGTGTTCACTTAGTTTTGCATTGTGACTGTGTTTTGTCAATTTTCTTTCATGGTGGGCTGAACAGAATAAAAGCACTTACAAATACTCTAAAATGTGTCACTGCTAATTGTCAAACCAAAACTGACTATGGGCCTTTTCTATCTTTATCCTTTTTTTTTGAGAATAAAGACCAGTTTCTTCATGATGAAGTTTCATCTTCAGTGTCACAACTTGCAACAAAGGTAAATAACTGTTCTTTGGAAGTGTGAAATTTTATATATATTTCAGTCAATGTATGCTAGGAAGTTATCTGTTTTTCATGTACCAACTGATTAAGGAGGATGTTTATGTACTTGATTATTTTATAGTTATGTATGATACTTCTCACTAAAGTAATATTAACAGTGCAGTGTTACTTAGAAATTTTCTTCCTTTCATCAGTGGGTAGGGGAAGGTATCTTAGTGTTTTTTTCTTCCACACAATACATTCTAAAACATAAAATAAAAATAAGAATCCACAGGAGTAACTGAAGTCTAAGGAAACACTAAATTCTGTTAACCAGCAGTGAAAACATGAAAAATAAAATGGTTTGGGGTTATTTATTCCATTGTATGTACCTCAGCTGGCTGGCCAACACAAGATGTTAGGGACTTTATCTTGTATCTCTTTCAGAAAAGAAAAGTAGGCATAGAAGTGAAATCTTTTCTACCTTGATATGTGTCCAAGAATCTTGTTTAATGTTCTTAAAATACAGTAGTAGAAGATGAAAGAACTGGAAGTTGTTGTGATATGCTTGAGCTTGTTTTGAAATTCCATAGGTTTAGAGAAAAGCTTTAAAAATAGGTTCATTAGTGTAATAGGATATTTTACATTAATATGTATAAACTGAGCAACATCTGTCTCTTACGTCTTTTTGTTCTACTTCAGATGCAATTCTATTTTCACTGAAAATAGAAGTCAGATTGCACTATACCTTTTTCTACTTTATACATGAAATTATTTCTTTTTATGAAAACATAAACTACTGTTTATTTTATGCTGGGTGATGAATGTTTAGGAAAAGATTCTTTAAATTAATTTCTTTTATATTTAAGCTCTTTTGTCTCCTCTACTTAGTCATTCAGGAAATCTTAAAAAGTGTGTGTTTTGACTTCGTGGAAAAAAACCCTCATGAGGCAAACCAGTGAACTGCAATATTTTTGTGTTTTAAAGTAAAACACCCTTGTCTTAAAATGCATTCACAAAAAAGTACCGTATCCTTCTCATCTTCTCTAAAACACTTCTGCATTTTTTGTGGTTGTTCTGTCATCTTAGAAGCTGTCGGTACAGTGATACTCCAGAAATTCCAAAATCTTCAAAATGTTAAGAAAAGATAGATGAATTACAGGTATGGACTTTTCAGTATGTACATGTCCTGAATAAAGCTGTCTCCATGTTGAAGCAGTCATGTGAAGAACAACAAAATTCTTGAAGAAAAGGGCAGTGAATGAAGGGTAAGTCTGCCCCTTAGGGAGAGAACATTCCTGGTCTCTGAACAATCCTGATTCACAGAGAAAAGCCTTTGACCTAGGTTTGTAGGTGCAGAAGTGGGAGCTAGTGCTGATGGCTGGAGATGGAGGTTGGAAAATGATCTTATTTCTGCTCAAGCAGGAAGCTGTCTGCTTTAGCAGTGAGGACGGGCTATGTGTGGTGCTGGATTTTCCTAGGTCCCTCTTCACAGCTCTCCTGAAAGGGAAGCATGGCTGGTTCAGAAAGCCTCTTGACATTTCAGGGGTCACAGTTCCTCGTTCTCCAGTGGTGCTCCACAAAACCCAGAAATCTGCAGCCCATGCTGGCATTGCACCTGGCCCTTTGGCTTCTGCAAAGCTTATCTTGGGGGTCTCACCTACATGCTGAGCTTCGGAGTTAAAAATACAGCAAAGACTTCATCTACAGGTGTCATTATGCCAGCTTTTAAAAAGAGAGAAGTTTTGAGAAACAAAATTAATCATTTTAAGTAACAAAATTGAAGATACTGGGACATTCCGGTAAGGCCAAATCCTGGAGTTTCAGCTAACGTATGCCACAGAACAGAGTTGGTCTGTGCACAAGCATTTGGTTGGGTTGAGGCATTCCTCCCCAGATGCCTGGATATGTACAAGACAGATTTGGATGTTGTTGTTGGTTTGGTTTTTTTTTTCCCTACTTTCTGTTACTTGAGTTCTTGTATATTATGAATAGGTTTCCTATAATGTGGGAACACTAATGAAAGCTGATTGGCATTTTTTTTATCATATAACACCTAGCTGTTACTTTATTGAGCTGTAAGGTACTTATGGAAAATTCCATCTCTAGCTTTTTATTTTAGGTTTGGTTGTTTTTTTTTTTTTCCAGGGGAGTAGGGAGGGAAGTGTAGAAGAAACAATTGTTTCTTCTCTGTCAAGGTTGAGAGGAAAATCCCTTCTTTTTGTTTACATTTACAAAAAAATCCTGCAAGTGTTTTATGGAGTGCCTCTACTTTGCTGGAGGGCTTTGATTCACTAGTTGTCAATCCTCTCTGGAAGTACTCCTGAAGGTCTACTAAAGCTTGGCCAAAATATGCTGGAAATCTCATTTCATACATGCCGAGCAGTGACTTTTCAGGGATTAGCTGCTTAACTACACAATGGCATTGAACATGCTGATTCTCACTGCAGGTATACAGCAAGAATCCCCTGTAATTGCTCTTTTTGGTTGCTAAGACTCTTCTTACGTGGCTTCTTGTAGCCCACAGAGAGTGGTTTCTGTGCAGCAGAGCCCTGCTGGCCAGGCAGTTGGGAAGTAGAAAATCCCCTCTGGAATGTATTGAAAGTGAAGGTACCCACTCATACAGCAGAACCATTTTAGCACCAGAG
This sequence comes from Heliornis fulica, assembly GCA_013399135.1. Classification (NCBI taxonomy): domain Eukaryota; kingdom Metazoa; phylum Chordata; class Aves; order Gruiformes; family Heliornithidae; genus Heliornis; species Heliornis fulica. Next base: position 62,215 of record VXBZ01009393.1, read on the forward strand.
TAACACTTGAACATACTGGAATCTCTTGTTTGAAATAAAAACTGACTTGTACCTCTAACATCATGTCCCAAAATTTTGATATTATTCTTTCACTTGATTTTGAGTTTTGTGCTTCCCCCCACCCTCCAATAAGGTGTTCACGTATATTAATCCCATAAATCTGATGGATAGATTTAACTGGTTTCTGTTAAATTTACAGAATTTTCCTCTTTAGTACATGTTCACCCATATCTATATGCTTTCATTGTGCTGTGCGCTTTTAAAATTTGCTGTTGGGCAAATCTACTTCATTAGTTTATACCCAACTGTTAGTATTCCTGCTTTGTTGCCTTTTAGCCCAATTTTTTATGAAACTTCTTGCCCTCTCGTAGAGCTCTAATGATGAACTATGTACATTTGACTGTAAATTTAACTGAAAATTCTTAGTGATGCTTTACTGTTTCCCGGTAGACTCTCAGATTGTTCATTTAATTCCCATTACCTGTTTACCTTGTATGAGAAGCTTAGAGTCACGTACATCATCCAAATTTGTTTGTGTGGTGAAAATGGTAGTTTTGGTATAGTAATTTTTGCTAATAATGCAATTAAATTTCATAGGACATTTCCCATATAAGAGGAGCTGTTCTTTTCTGTGACACTTGTAAAGTTAACTTTCAGTAGTCATTTGTCCCGTTTCAGCTAAAGAAAGAAAAATTGCAGTCAACGTATGCGATACCTGGACAGTTGATTCGCTTGAGTCAATATAGGTGACAAAGCAGAAAACCCTTAGTGTAACGGTTGAGTGTACAGAGCGGAGCTTAGGGGTGGGTTGGGGAAACCACACTATGTATGGAGGAAAGTGGATACAGATGGCTGTGACTTTCAGAGGGTGCCTGAGCTGAGCTAATAGTTGCTCCTACAACAAAGGTGCTACTGCCCCTAACTTCAAGGAGCTGGTTGTTATCACTAACCCAGAAGAATGCAAAACCGAACGAGTTAGATTTCTTCTGGCTTAGTGAGTTGTACTGATTTGCCACAGCTCATGCAGGTGCGGAACCAAAGCATATAGAAGGCAGTATATATGTGGGCAGTTGGCTGGGCTGGCCCTTTTCAGCAGCAGTGTCTGATAAGCCAGATCTGCCACCTTGTGGGACTTCTCTCTGCGAATCTGACAGATGGGCACCAGTACTGAAGCATTGCGGAGGGGAGGGGAAGGAGCAGACAGTTGGACTGGGGATACAGACCGCATCCTCTACATGATGTTCTAGAAGTGACTACTTGTACTTCCAGTTACAGAAGATAGTGCTAATTAAATGGCATTAATTTCTCATGATGGAGAAAGAGTATTTCATAAGCTAGAATTTCGCCTGTTGAAGGGGAAGAATCTGTGCTCTGGGCTTGAGCCTTTTGGGATGGATGATGATGGTTTTTCCAAGGTCCATCAGTTAGTGGATTAATATCTGGTGTAATTTCATTTCTGCTGATCCTTTTAGATGATTTCACAGGGCACTGTGCTGCACAGGTTTTCACAGTCTGAAATGGAAGATATGGCAGAAACCTTATTAGTGGCTTTAGGTGTACTCTTGAGCTCTCACAGTCCAGCTGGTATGAGACCAGTCTGTAGTCCTGCTTCACAGAATCCTGAAATGGCATCTTGAGAAGTTTCTCTTTTGCTTCTTATTGGCATTTTTTAAACACTGCAAGCATCAAAATGGTCTTCTAAAGACTTTGACTTTCTAACATCTGATGTCACAATTCTAGTCCTTTTTAGTCCCTTCTGGGCATTTAATTTAATTTGACTTTTTTTTAATTATATTTTTTTAACTGGATTCTGAAAAACTTCGGACATAAAAAGGAAGCATACAGGAATTGAGCAGGGTTGAGTGACCTGGGTCTCTGGAGAGAGCCACTCTTTGGGCATGAAGGAATGAAGTTAAATTCATTCCCAGAGTTAAATCTGGTTGAGAAAATGAAGAGCAACACAGAAGGTTTCTCCATGTGTGTAGGGAGGGTATGAAGAAGATGGAGTTTGACTTTTCTTGGTGATGCACAGTGGATGGACAAGAAAGCAGTGGGCACAAATTGAAATGAGGAAATATCACGTAAACATTAGAAAAAACGTTTTTACCATGAGGACTGTCAAGCTCTAGAACAGGTTGCCCAGAGAGGTCGTGGATTCTGTGCAGATTCTCAAAACCCATTTTTACATGATCCTTGGCAATCTGCTCAAGCTGACCCTACTTAGAGCAGTGTGGTCTCCAGAGGTCCCATCCAGCTGTAACGGCTGTGTGTGTTTCTGAACTTTGGATGCTAAATTACTTCTTTTTCCACTAACACATGGAAAAATACTTTAAGGTTTGAGAACGCAAGCTAGTGAGTCATAAATGTGTTTTAAATTGTAGGAGTAGTACTTGTGAGTTTTGTGTAGACGTAATAATACTGAAATAATACTGAATACATCATAATACTGAAATACTGGACTTCTGCAAAGGGCGTGATGCTTTAAGACCATAACAGTACTGTATTTTCATACTTAGCACAACTTTGATCTCTTTGCATAAATTAAGTATTTGGTGTGGTGAGCAGTCATCTTTCCAAAGCGTTATCTCTTCCTTATTTACTGACCTTCCTTTGACATTCCATTGCAAGGAAACTAATTGTTCCAGGGTTTTTCTTCACATGGGAGATGTGGAGAGAGAATGTGCGAAATTCCCAGCTGATTCAGAGACTGCTCTATTTAGTCTGCCAGTCTGTCTTTCACTGTGGCAACCAGAGATGCTGTTCAGGCAGAGTTTGGCCAGTTTCTAGGGCCTCTTCCCCCAGCATCAAGAATCATTGTTCTGAGATATTAGTGGATGCATCCCTCTAAATAGAGGGTATCCATTTTTGGATCTACTGTTTGTCTTATCCTTTTTGCGATGGTTACGGGCATGTTTTGGCTTTGTAGCTGCTGACTTCAAGGTCTCCTTCCCGAGCTGCACCTGTCAGCAGATACAGCTGTAATTGTTCTGCAGCATTGGTGGTGGTGGTGTTTGTCTGTAGGTTAAAAGTCTGTAAAGAATATTAAAAAAGAAATACAGTAATGCAACAGGCTCTTCTGAGCAATTTGATTTTAGTATGTGACTGAGTTACATGGCAGCTCTAGGCAAAAAGAAAGATTGTTGTCTTAAACAGCTCAGTAATTATAAAAAACGCTTCTGGAAGTGTGAAACAAGTATTTGGTTTCCTCCTTTGCTAAGGTTTATATTCTCAAGTATGGTAACAAAACTACCAACAGCGAGCTGTTCACCCCTTTTCAGTTGAGTGAACAGATGCTTCACAAGTTGAGAGCTGGTGCAGGAGGGCTTAGAAGAGGAGGCTTAGGTATGGTAGGCAGAGGTTCTGGTTTGCTCTTGCCCTTCTGGGGTTTCTTTCAGCCTAGTCCACTTAATATAGAGTAGGCTTTGTGCAATGAATTTTGTCACGTGAGCAAAATGTGATGGATGTTATGTAGGTTATCCTGGCAGCATTTCTGTTGGAAACCCCAAGCAGTGGTGGAAAGTTTTAGTGTATGTTTCCTGTAAGGACTAGTTGAGATAAGAATAAATCCATTAGAATCTGCTGCATGGTTGTATCTGCCTACCAAATGCCATGGACTCATTGTGGGAGTGTTGAAGTGAACTCTTGTGAAAATGTTGAAGGAATGGTACAGTGTGTACAGGGAATAGAACTTTTCTCAGAATTGTTCCTAAAGAGGAACCTGTAAATCAGAATCAGGCTTAATGAAATGAAATTTAAAAATATGTAAGATAAAAATCACAGAATTACAGAATGTCAGGAGTTGGAAGGGACCTCAAAAGATCATCTAGTCCAACCCCCCCTGCCTGAGCAGGATCATCTAGACACAGGAACGTGTCCAGATTGGTCTTGAATGTCTCCTGAGAAGGAGACTCCACAACCTCTCTGGGCAGCCTGTTCCAGTGATCAAAATATTGAAAGCTTGTGGCTAGATATTAACAGGAAATGATTATGAAATGGTTTTGGTTCTTTTTTGTGGGTTGTTTTGATTTGGTTTTTTTTTTTTTTTTTTTCTGGAGGAGTATTTGGGTATGCAAAACAATGCAGAAAAGGTTGAAGTTGTATCACTAAAGGTAGTGTTCTAGATTAAAAGAAGGTGTATGGGTAGGTATGTAATTTTCTACATTGAGCAGAAGTGTGTGTATAAATCCTTGTCTCTAAATAGTCTTTCAGCAATTATATTCTGAAAGGTACATATAATTTAAGTTACGCTAGTTCTCTGTCTCTGTAAATTGCTATCTGAAAACTTATTAACAAAGTTTTTTATTTTTAATATTGGATGAGACATTATTAATGAAGAAAGACAAATTTATACATAAACTAGATTACTGAGGTTTATTTGAGTCTTTTTCCAGTTTAAAGGCCTAAAGGATTAAGGCAGCAAGAAGTTTTAGGTGCCACTTTTAACTGTAGGTTTGCAGGGGTTCCTTCCCCAAAAGGCTTGGAACAGTAGAATTTGAGTAAGAAGATGAAGAATCTTTTTAACATGTAGAGTTTATCTTTTTTCCTTTATTTTTTCCCTCCTCGGCTTCTTTCTTCTTTATTTAAACAGGCTGCTTCCTTTAGCTCCAAACTTCTTGAAGATTTTTTCTCTTTTGGGAAGTTTGTTGTGGATGAAGTAATTTGCAGTGAGAGGAAGACAAATTAGAGTACCATATCCTCATGTTGAACTTGTTACAGAATTCAGCTGAACAAGAGAAACAGGATTAGACCCTTATAGATGAAGATGGAGGTTTTAGAGCATTACCTACACCACAAAAGCATTATATGTTGAGTGCTGCTTGGAGAGGCTGATAGTTTAAACACAAGGATTTTGTATAGCAAGGTATGTGTGTGTGTGAAGGTATCATCTGCAGCTTGTCTGGTTTTGGTTTATACTATGAGATGGGTATGGCGAGTCTGCCACAGGGATGCAAAGTTGAAGTTAGATGCCTACATATTTTTAACATTATTAAAAATAGAGTGTATGTTTAAATGTAAGAGTTTGCGTATTATAATCTGTACTTACTTTATTCTCATAGTGGGAAAAAATACATAGAAGCTGTTGCTTTTCTTGTAAAGCCATGAGGAAGGCTTGTGGTTTATGGTAAGACGAGGCGTGGGTTTAGGAGGAGGTGAGCAGAGCAGTCTGGGTTGTGGTGAACCTACCTCTTGTGTACCTAACTCTGTTCAGGGCTTGCTCTGCTCTCCCTCTTCAGAGTTCTCTAGAGCTTTTCCCGAAGCTGGATCCCTGTTTGTATCTAACTGAAGGTGAGTTTAGGTTAGACCGCCCTTCTGATCCTAAAATGGACCTGCTATGTCTCCTGCGTCTGACTAGCTGATGTGGTTCAGATGTGAGTAGGGAGGGTGGGTGAGAAGTGAAGGTGTAGGACATAGTGAAACAGGAGAACAAGAGATGAAAATACTCCATGACTATTATGTAGTAACAAGGATGCTGTTTTATTCTGGTAAATGGTAGAGGTTTCTGAAAGGTGAGGAGTAGGCGGTACCAATATCTTTGCTACCTGCTGTTTGTACTCAATTTGTAGGTGATGTTTCATATATTTTGAGGTCTGGATGTACCAGTTAGCAACTGTAATCAATTAAAACTGAAGCATCAAATTGATACTAATTAGCACCAATGAGTTCTGCAAAAGGGATGAAGCATAATAATAGGTGATGAATTAGCCTTCGCTCGTGTTGACAACTGCAGCTTTGTTTTGATTGCTGATTATACCTCGTAGTGTATTGCAGTGTTGAATGTAATCAAGTAATGCTGATAGACGTTCGCTCTGTTGCGCTTACCAGGCTGTGCCAGAAAGAACAGCAACTTTCATAGAATCATAGAATGATTAGAGTTGGAGGGGACTCCCAGAGGTCATCTAGTCCAACCCCTCTGCAAGAAGCAGGGACACCCCTAACTAGATCAGGTTGCTCAGAGCCTCAACTTTCATGCTCTCTGCTAGTGCATTTCTGTTAGAGTACCATAGCATACTGTCAAAGTAAAACAACCAATACTTTAGAGGAGAGGGAATCAAACCTTTAAAAATGCTGAAAAAATGTTCCACATCACAGTAAATGTAGAGAGCACACTGTAGTGCACCAATGTCACTTGTACATTCCACTGGTGAACCAGTGCTCTTACCCTTTTTGCTTGCAGGGCCACAAAAAGTAGTTCTGGTGAGTTAAAAATAGGAACAATGAGTGCCAAACAGGTTAAATCTTCAGAGTTGGTGCTAAATCTGGGTGTCCTGTCTGTCATGGCCTCTTCTAGCAATGCCTGTTTCCTTCCTGTCTACTGAAGCCTCTTAGACTGTTTCCTAAGCTCCTGGACTTCCTTCTTACTGTGATACACTAAACCAGAGCCAGCAGCTCCTGCCTGCAGAAGAGCATCCAGGAACCCCCTGGACTCGCCGTCATCCCTTACCAGGCTCTGCAAACAGCAAGTTTTTGTGCTCTTTGCTCAGCAGGAAAGAGCTCTTGCTGCAATAACCCAACCTGCTCTTTTTCTCAGTGTGGCCATAATCCGTGGCCTGTACAGAGCTGCTGCGCTCCCAGCTCCATGGTGCAGGAGACGTAGGGCTCTTGCCAGCCAGAGTCCGCGCCGGCAGCCACACTCTCTGCTGTAATTCACATTTATGAGGTTGTTTGCTTCTCTGTGTAGGTTCAAGGTGCGAGTTTCCGGGGTTGGAAGGAAGTGACATCTATGTTCAACAAAGATGATGAACAGCAGTTGCTAGCAGGATGCAAGTCTCCAAAATCCAAAGGGTGAGTGAAACCGATTGGTCTGTCTGCTATTAGAACACAGAAATTGGAACAGAATAGAACTGTGCAGAGTAGTGAAGGTAGACACTGAGAGGGAAGCAGTAGTGTTCAACTCCCAAAGTTAAATTGCAGAGAGAAGTTTATGTGAATTTCAAAACTATGTATATGTTAGGGTTGCAATGAATAAGGCATGCAGTATTAGCAAAGGGCAAGTACTGTTGATGAACTTTTTAGGTCTGTCATGAAGAAAAAGGAATTTAGCTGTATAATTATTGTAGAAAAGGAGTAAAGATTTCTAAATAAAAGGGTCAATCTCACCCTTCCCCTTTCCTCTTAAGGATTATGTTTGAGTTTACAAATTCCGTTTTGTACATGCTTCACATTCTCTTTTGAAGTCTTGTCTACACCTGAAAAGGTTAAGTGGAGTAGGTGTACCCGGATCTGCAGATCTCCCCTGTCAGAGCTGAGGGTTTCCTTGGAACAGTTCTGCTGCCAGTAGGGTTAGAGCTGTTCTCTGAGCAGAACAGGCCTCGTCCCAGGACAGACTACCCTGCCGTTACCTGTAGGCAGGTACACTGTCTCCAGTCTACTTTGATTACCTATATTTTAGTATGCAAGTGTGTGTGTGTGTGTGTGTTTATACATATAGATTAAAAAAATTAATGGCCTTATCAATCAATGTAGAATATAAATACAAGTATTTCTGCTTCCATTTGAGCCTGCTCAATAAAACTTCCCCAAAGACCCCAGCAGCTCTCCCTGAACAATGTTGTGGGTGTTACTAAATCACTAGGTTGCTTCAAGGATCCTTTGCAACTGATGCTGCACATAAGATTCAACTAACCAGTGAGCAGTGCAGGAGTATGAAAACTGAGTTACCACAGTTGTGCAAAGCTATTTTAGCATTACTATGAAAAGTGTCTGTATTTTAGGTTATACTGTTATACCACAAGTTTTACTTTACTTCTGAAGAAAAATGCAACTTTTCAAGTGCACTCGTCACGAAATATGAGAAAAGTGTTCAGATTTTCATCTTGCTGGCTTCAGCAAGATGAAAAATCTGAAAAACCTAGTAATTCAAAATTCAGTAAAGGCAATGTAATTTTAAAGGTATTGCTTCAGTTACTTCTATTTCAGTATGATGGTGTTGAGCTTTCATTAATGGAAAAAAAAGCAGCTCCTTTATTAGAACTGCTAAAAAAATAAAGCCAGCGGTGGCTTTACTTGCAGCAAAGAAATTTGTATGCTGCCAGCAGATAATGTTTTCAATTTGCTCTTTAGCTCATTGAACCCTGAAGTTGTGTAATTCTGCTATTTAGCCTTTCCTTGTGGCCCACTATTTGATTGCATACATAGCCCTGCATATAAACTTATGCATAAATATTTGACATTCTGTATTTTAAATACTCCTCACTGCAAATATGAAATAAATCTGACTGAAGGTTCTTAATGGGACAAGAAATGTAATAATATGAAGAGGTTTCCAAATGCCTCTTTGAGAAAGAAAATATAACAAAGGTGGTTTTTGTTCTTGGTATTGGAAGGGGAGTTTGAGGAATTTTTACCAGAAATACAAACCATCCGTTTTCAAAATATTGTGCACATCTTTATGAAAAAAATGCTGGTATCTGTAATGTCCCAGTACTGTGTACAACAGCTCTTTTAGGGTGTAAGGTTTAATTGGCAAGGTGATAACAGGTATATGAAACTAAGAAACATAGTGTGTGACCGTTAAAGCTGGTGGTAGACAAAGCATTTTGATATTCCTTCTACTATCCTACCTCTGGGTCTGCTTTTCAGAGATTTTTTTTTTCTTCTGTTCAAGTCCTAAATTGTTCTAATACATGCTAACATGCATTTCAGAGTATTTCTGAGTAATTTGTGGAGGGAGAGTGTAAGCTCTTTTGTAATAGGATATGGCCGTACTCAATCCACTCCTGATTATCACTGCAAGATTCTACTGTGTTTAGGCTTCCGTGTACAGGAGGATGTTTTTCCTCCAGCTGACGGTAATGGATGTGTTGCCGTAGGATAACAACTGACTGGCATTCCTTAGTATAAAATAGAATAAATAAATTGGATGTTTATTATTAACTGTTACACGCATGCTAAATGAAGGAATTAATTACCTCATCATCGTTATTTTCTAGAACAAACTTAAAGTTAAAGGAAGAGATGAAGTCTGAAAAGAAACCAGGTTTTTGGGACAGTTTGGTGATAAAGCAGAACGTCCAGTCTAGGAAACCGGATGAGATTGAGGGATGGGAACCACCGCAGATTACTGTTGCTGACTCGCCCAGTGATGCAGCAGCTGCTTTAAGTGACTATACAGCCTGGTCTGGCTGGGAAGATGAAACCAAAGGCTCCACAAAATACACAAACCTGGCCAGCTCAGGAAACAGTTCCAGGTGGAGTATCAAATCAGCTGGAAAACTGGTTAGTATTCGACGTCAAAGCAAAGGTAACCTTACTGACAACTGGGAAGAACTAGAATGATGCTGGTAATGTGAAATACGTTATAGATAAGAAGAGAAAGGTTCCATGATTTACTCGTATGTTTAAACCAAAATCGAATCTGCTCAATATTGCACCTTTATACAGTACTTTGTTTTATTCAGATTGTTACAAATTTTTGCTCACCTGATAGTAAATTTTCTTATTACATTGTTAAATAGCTATGTTTTCCACACTGAAAAAAAAAGTAGAGAATCTATTTTGTGCCTATATTTCACATTCAGACTCTGCAGTACGTTGGATTGTTGGTTTTACCAAAAAAATGTAATTCCTTAGTGAATGTATACACTGGTTGTAAATTTGACTGCCTTATGTAGGAAATTCCACTAGTTTGAGGTCCTGGGTTGTTTTTTTTTCCCTGGTATTTGAGGGCCACTCAAAATTTAATTTTGATGCTGTCCCTTCTTAACTAAGAATACTGATCTGTCGCTTGCAGGGAGAATGCTTAGACTTAGTAGATTGGTTTTCCAAATCTTCAGCCTCAGCATATGCTTCAGCTTGTGCACACAAGATGCTCAACTGTCAAAATGTGCTATACTCTGTGTGAAATGGGAAAATACTACTCTAATGTCATTCCTTCCATCACAGGAACTCCACCAACAGTCAGGTCAAATGGGTCTTCCAGAGGTTTTGTGGGTTTGTTGGTTGTTTTTTTTTTTTTTTAATACTGAATGTGGTTTTTTGGACAAAGCTAAGCTGCTCAGTTTTTAAGATGCGTGTTATGCCAAAAATAAAAACTATAAAAAATTTGGAAAGCAGTAGAGGGTGGAGTGTAAGAATATCTTGATATTCAGTGTCTGTAGTTCTGAATCTAGGGGCAAGTTGCTTCTTATGGAAAGGCATATGTTTTCATTCTTAGCAAGAGCTGATCCCTGTTCCTCTAACAACTCTTTTGTTCCATCCTGTGTTATTCCTTCTGCTCCTGCCCCCTAAACACTGATTGAATTATGCTATGGCATTTCCAGGATAACTGAGTAACTGAGCCATTGCAAGTATGTGCATGCACACAATGTCTGAAGCATTTTTGTTATGAAGCTCTGTCTTACTAGCTACTGATGTTGTAATTTTTGGTAAAAGAAGGTAAAGTGTTAAACTTGAGATTTGAAATGTATATAAGAATACTAAAAGTGCCTCTTTCTAGCCTGTTGTCTCTCACTAGCAGTGTGGCTGATGCCAGATCCAAAGTTGGTTTCCATTTTGTTTATATGACCTATATAAATGCTAAGTTAACATTCATGGAAAAAAAAAATCAAACCAAAAGTTTCATAGAAAATGAACAGTAAGCCTTTTCTCTCCTCATCGTGGAACTGGTGTAGCAGGACCGAAAGCTTGTTGACTGCCAAGCAGCACGGCCAGTACATTCGGAAGATCAAGTTTAAGCGGTCTGGAGAGAATCAGCTTTTTTACAGGAAAGCATATACCTTTATATAACGGATATCTTGTAAACATATTTTTGCAAGAAGCTTATGCTGATGAAAAGGGATGCATGCAGTTTTCTCCTGAGCTTGTACCTTGTTTCTGTTACCACCACATGGCTCCTTTCTTAGCTCACTCTTTCTCCCCTCTTTTCCAATTCATGTGTAGTTTCCTGGCTCCTAAAGTTCCTGCGTAGGTGTTTTTTGGAGATTCCCCGTTGAGATGTGCCTGAAGGGAAGCTGCAGCAAAGTGGTTTTGTTTTTCCTGTTTTAATAGGATGGTAAAAGACGTTGTCCTTAGGTTTGTTTAAAAGAACATCCGTGCTTTGCGCTACAGAACAGGAACTTGTAAGTGGCAGATGTATTTGTGAAATTGGCATTCCATATTAAAAAAATATACCAGCAGGGGAGAAAGGGTTAGCATTTATATTGCATCATTTAGTCTGTGAGTAAACTCTGTATTTGCTTTTGGCAAGTACCTGTGCTGAGGTTAATTGTAGGAAAGAATGAGTATTCTTGGGTAAAGTATGCTGCATTTTACATAGTTTATGGAATAGCCTCTAAAGTATGAGCTAGGATTTAGTTTGGTTGTTGGTGCTGACCTAAAAGAACGGAAAAAGATCCAGTAGCAGCCCTCAATATTTTGCTCTCAAAGATGGGCTGAGAACTTTTAATTTCCTTCCTGAAGAAACTATTTATACTGTGACTAGTAAAGGTTTTGCCTTGCACATTATACTGTCAAGTGCCTGTTTCTCACCTTGATGATGTGTTTGGTGCACAGCTTAAGACCAATTGAAAAACGTTGCGGTGTAGATGTATGGTAAAGGATACGCTCACAGAGCTGAAGCTGATTTTAAAGCAAAGTTACATCCAAGTGGGAAATTGAGATGAGTAAACTTAAGGTTTAACTCCTAGTGATTAAAGTTTTGGTGTGCTTTTTAAGTGGTGTTTCTTTAGAGATGACCATTCTAGTGATGGACGTGATTAAGTTTAATATAATTTATTGTTATGCTTTAATAATGTATTTGTTTTCTGAGAGCTCACTGGTGTGAGCTTTTCTTATGTTTATAAACTTCTCTGAATTTTCAGAATGGAGTCCCCTTTTCTTTTTACCTTCTTTAGATGCTTAACTACATTACACATTTATGGGCTTAAGCTATACACATCTCCATATGTGGAATAAGTGTAGGATATGTCCCTTAATATTGTTTTGAAACTGCATCTCAGTCGATGTGAAATGGTTTAGAAGAAGGTAGCATTAAGATTGTATGATAAGATTGCACAAAATAAAATATAGTTTATATTGCTTTCTCGTAGCCAATCTGCATGATTGTTGGCGTGGTTTTAACGGGATTTAAAAGCTTCACGTGGCTGTAACTAGTCACTTAACTCTAAGCAAAGTTCTTTCTGAGTATTTCTATTTATTAGCATCATTTGCAAAAAGAAAAAATAGTATTTTCCATATGAATAAAGATTTAGTTTGAACTGAAATGCCTTATTCCTTGATTTATTCTTAGTGTTTTGCCCAGCTCTGTTTTGCACGTGAACCTGTTCCCGTCTGCGAGGACGCTACTCGCGTCATTGTGGCGCGCGGACGCAGTAGCTGTGTGTGCCCAAACCCGGGGATCCGTGCTGTCTCAGAGAGACGCTGCCCTATACCCGGGCTTTAAAGCAGCGCCCGTTGCTTCCACAACGGGAAGAGTTAATTGGCTCTGACAAACTGCAGGTATTTTTTTCTACTGATACTTATTGGTTTAAACAGTTTCTGTACTGTTTGTCTATTGGCTGTTACGAGAGAGAGCGTGGGCAGGGCAGCATTCTTTCTGTAAGGATTTCACCAGCTGGAGGACCTGGAGCGCTTCTGCATACACTGGCCCTGGTACAAGGTGAGACTCCCATGCCCTGACTTTGACAAAAGTGAGATGCAGCCGCTGTTGCCAGTAGATGTGACACAGAAGGAAGTGATTTGCCAGATTCTCCTTCTTCCACTCTTGTCTACTGGCTTTGCTGATGTCTAGATAGACAGCAGGGAACATTCAGGCACAACGTTTCTTACCAGAACATGTGACCTAGCTGAAACAGAAAACTTTATTTGTGCAAGTTTTGTTCTTCGGGAAAACCCCCGTATGGAGATGCCCCCCGCTCTAGCCAGGCAGTCAGGCTGCAGCGGGGCAGGGGTGGAGGAACCTGCGTTTCCAGGCCCTGGGAAGACACAGACCCTGGCAAACTTGTATTGGGTGAATTCAGCCAGGCGTCTGTCTCCCTTTCCAGACCTTTTTTGAAACCCTTGTTAGTGAATGTCAGATGACAAAACTATGTCCTATCCCTGCACAGTCTGAAGATAACATGAACATGTGTGTTGTTTAGATGTTTCTTGTGTATCTGAACTGTTCTTGCTGAACAGGTTGGCAGTTTTCTCTTCAGTTGGTTTCTGATTCACAACTGAGAAATCAAACCAGCACCACAAAGAAAAATAATTTCAGAAAAGGCTTAGTCACTGGTGAACGTTGGTGAAAACATCTATCATTAGATATCTATCTGTCTCTTGAAACCTTCTTGTAGCGTGACTGCTTTGTACCACGCAGGACGGGGACTCTGACAGCTGGGCAGAGAAACCAGTTTAGAAATAGAAAGGAGAGAGCTGCATTTGTTCTAAGTCCAACCAACATCATAGGAGGAAAAAAAAGCTTCTTCTGTAGTTATGGAATAATAGAGTATGAAAACTATCAGAAAATATGGTTACAAATAATATAAAACTACATGAAATGTAATAAGCAGCATAAAGAGAAGACGGTTTTTCATATGATGTTTACCAACTCTTATCACTGACACTGAATAGAGAAGTACCTGCTCTGCATTTGGGAAGAAAATTGTCCCATTGTGTGTCTGGTATTTACTAAAGATGCAAGAAAGCTACTATATTCTTTTCAAGTCCGTAATAATCTGGTAAAGCTTGGATGGCACATCAATTTTCATGCTCTGGAGACACAAATAACACTCGTGAAAGCTTAATAACACATTGGGGGTTGCTGCCACAAAAGAAAACACATTCTTTCTTCTCTGCAGAGAGAAATCTCACAGCTGTATTTTGTAAGACTCCACTAGTGACAATAATCCCGCGGTATTTCCCTTTCTGGTTGCTCCAGCCCCTTGTATGGAGAAGACCAACCGAACCGTTGAGTTAAACCATAGTTCAGAGAATTGGATGGTTTAATTATTTGAGCCTAGATTTGCTGCAGAACCACTCAGTTAAGTTAGCAATGTCTTCTGGCCTTGCTTATCTTGTGCCTCCTTCCTTGAAACCCGCCCAGACGTTGTCCCAAACGTCTTGTTCATCCAGGGGACTTGCAGTCCTCTGCCAGATTACGCTGCTTAATGCTTCTGGCCTTGGAGAGGCAGAGAATATACTTTGTGTAACATATTTGGTACATTACTATTTTTTATTTTTTTCCCTGCTAAAGCTGTCACTTTTGCAAAGGAATTAATTATTCTTTGCTTTATTTTTGTACTTTTCCCCCGTTAGCTTTTCTTGAGGGGGGTCACATATGCAAAGATCCCCTCTTATTAGGTAAAGACGCTGGTTCTCTCCTGACGAGTGCCTGCTTCTAGGCAGCTTTGCCCTTGGTCTGACGCCTCTAAAGAGTTTATCTGTTGAACACTTGGACAGAAACTTGGCAACCCTATTTGACAGGACAAACAAAGGAAAACCAGTCAAGCATCATTTCCTTTAGGAAGTAAACTATTGTTTGATAGGATGGAGCTCAAGATTTCCAGAGGTCAGTGCAGATAGAGCAGGGCTGCACATAGGGCTGTTAGGAAAGTTAGAGACTTAATGAGATATGTACTGTTGTTGCTGTTTTATGAAGCCGCACGTCTACTGAAGCGCGGTAACCTGTCTGCGTAGCGTGGCTGCCGTGGGAAAGAGCCACGTGGGTGCTGGACCAAACTGTTGCAGCCAGGGTGGCAGCCAGCACTGGGGAGGAGGATTTGAGCTCCTGACCTCTGTGGTGAGCACTGGTGGCACTGGAGACAAGGGAAGGTGAAGGAGCAGATGTTCTGGCATCAAGGAGTGAAGCACAATGTGGAGAGATGTCAGAAGCGCAGAAGTTCTGAGGGTGTTCCTAGGAGACTTCGTATTTGTATTTGGCATTGGGCTAGGAGTTAGTGATAGAAGCTCAGGACCAGCACACGGTTAGACCTTTTCTCTCGAGCTTTTTCTCAAGAACAGGACTTTTGGCTGCGATGAGCAGTTAAAAAGTATCCCCTGCACAGGGGTAGCACAAGGTACCTTTTGGGTGCCTTTAAGACCGGTGTTGTGTAACTCACGGCAAGCACTTCTCCAGGGCTACTCCATACCACTAGCCCTGTAAATTAGACTTAATTGTTCAAAAACAGAGAAGTTAAAGAAAGGACAATATCAAGAGTTACAGGCTGGGACATGTTACTGTGGGAGCTGCTGCCTTACAGTCAAGGAGCTCTGGATTTAGTGACTTATGAAAATACTGCAAAATACAGATTTTATAAATTAGCAGAGTTTGTCAAGTTAAGGACTACACCTTTGCAGCTCTAAAAGTTTCCAGTAGGAAAAAAAATATCTAAAATAATTGCTGTGTCTGAGAGAATAATGGGAGTGGGACACGGAACACAACCCAACCTCAGATGCAGCTTTCAGGACAGGAATCCCCAGAATGACTATTCCACCTGTGAAGACTTGGGGTGGAACAGGACCTCTCAGACTTTGAGAGGTGAGTGCTCCTCAGCCCTGCAGAGTAAGAGTACAGGTGACAAGCACGCTGGAGAAGATTCTTATGCTTGACTTGGCTGGAGGCAAGTCTCCATCACTCTGTGGTCAGATGTTAAGCACATGGTACTGCTTGACTTTGTATCCCATTTCTCTCCCACCATTACAGTGAAATGTCTCAGGCACTGAGCTTTACCCACATGAAGCACATACTCTACTTGTCCAGTCTGGGTTACTTGATGCTTATGTGGTGTTGTCAAAGGCTAAAGTATCTTACAAGGGTGTCTAAGGACAATGGTTTTAAAGTAAAAGAGGGCAGATTTAGACTAGATAAGAAGTTTTTTCCCTGTGAGGGTGGTGAGGCCCTGGCACAGGTTGCCCAGAGTGGCTTTCCCCTCCCTGCCAGTGTTCAAGGCCAGGCTGGAAGGGGCTTTGGGAATCCTGGGCTAGTGGAGGGTGTCCTTGCCCATGGCAAGGGATTGGAACTGGAGGGGCTTTGAGGTCCCTTCCAACCCAAACCAGTCTGAAATATGTATTTCAGTACAAAAACATAGATGGTGAGAACAATAACCTAAATGCAAAATTATTTTCTTATTATTCATTGGTTCCTTTCTCTGCAACTGTATGGATTACTTCCATGCTTATTGGCTAAACAAGGATCCATATACAAGAATATTTAGCCAATGCAATTCTTTTTTCGACAGTGATGGAGCTACAAATCCAAAGTGTTAGGAGAGAATGTAATTCAGCAGCTCTGGACTTTCTCAGAGACAAGTTCTGGATGGGGCAGGTGTTAAGGAGTTGGAATAAAGACCCCGTTTTTCAACATCAGAATTTTAAGCTCCTTGGGGACTGTGGCAGAGAATGTCTCAATTGCCTTTGAACTGGTGGTGGTTTTCAGGACTGGAATTCAATAAAACCCAAGTCACCTGGGATGGAAGCTATCACGTAGCAGCCACAGTTAGGAGATGGCTTCCTACTGCTGCCACTGCACAGCCTCCATATAAACAGACTCAAGTCGTGTGACAAAAGCTGTGGAGCAAAAGGGACTTGCAGCGATGGGGTAGACTTTGCAAGGTGTGCTTTCTGCTGCAGTAGAGAGCACCTGCCTTTCTTTGCACAGAGCTGCCAGTGCACAGGAGGAGGCTGAGGCCCATTAACAGTCCAGCTGTTCTATTAAGAAAGAAATGTCAATACAACCAATAACCACAAAGCAGCAGCACCCGGGCTGCCTGTATGCTTCTCCTCCCACTACCAGTTACTGCAAAGAA
This sequence comes from Heliornis fulica, assembly GCA_013399135.1. Classification (NCBI taxonomy): domain Eukaryota; kingdom Metazoa; phylum Chordata; class Aves; order Gruiformes; family Heliornithidae; genus Heliornis; species Heliornis fulica. The sequence goes on from VXBZ01009393.1 coordinate 78,936, forward strand.
CAGGTTAGAGAAAGATCTTCTAACATTCAAATGGATTCACCTCTGTACACAACAGGCTTCTAGGAATAATAGATAAACCATGATTTATTACACTGTACAAAACTAGATTCAGAACAAGCAAGTGCAGAATATAGTCCATGATTTTATTTTTCCTGTACATGACATTTGTTAAGTTTCATTGACAAACCCCAAGCTTCCCTAATTTTTTCCTTTTACCGGTCCATGCCAAGCAATTAAATTTGTTCTACAGGAACAGAAGAAAACAGCTTCCTGGAGAATTTTTTACCTGATTAGCTTGGCAGAAGGTGCTTCAGCTCAGACTGATTCCAGGGTTTCCCCTAACTTGCAAAGACCTGTCAGGTTAGAACCTCCATTGGTAGTATAACATCCTGCTGCTCTCCCAGTCTAGAAACAAGCAACTCCATTCTCACTGAATTTCAATGTCTTCTTCTTAGAAGATGAATTAATGCTGCTGCATTTGTAGACATACCAAACACTGTAAATAAAAGCTGTAGCTACCATCAAGAAAAAAAGAGAAGAAAAAAACCCTTTCCAGTAGCCCCAGATCTGCTGCTTGAGTTAAGCGGGATGTGCTGAGATAGGTTAAATGTTTGTGTTTAACAAAGTCCTTCAGAAAAATAAATATTTTTGCATAATGTATGTACAAAGGTAGGTTGAATTCCTTCAGTCATGACATAACCACAGCTGTATTTATTCACTAGCTCACGATGATTAATGCCACCTTGGTAACTGATGTATTAAGAGTCCAAGAGAATATTAGTTTATTCTTTATAATAGTGCAAATTACATGGAGGTGTTTTGAAAGTGGTGGCTTGAAGGAAGAATGAACAAAACCCCAAAACACCCTCCTTTGGTCCCTGTAAGTAGTTTAACTCTTCCATTAAACTTTCAAAACTCCCCCCACATAATTTTAACCAACTATTAAGGCGTCAAAGGAATGGATATAAGGTTGAAATTAACATGGTCTTTCCTGGACTTGAAAAGAAGTCCACTGCAGATTTCCTGACAAAGAAATTTTCTTAATGTGTCTCTTTCTCCTCAGCTCTTCTCTGCACAAAAATAACACACCAAAAGAAGTCTGTCTGGTAATTCCCCACTGTATCTTTTTTAAACTACAACAAAACATTACACTTAAATATATTGCACAAAAAGCATAACGCATCCTGCCTGACTTCACAAAAATGGCCACAAACACAGGAGAACAGCTACAGAACATCTCAGAATTTGAAGAGATCAATGAAATGCTGAGGAGATACTGGCGTAAGACAGGTGTTTGGATCACTGGCTGTGCAGGGGTGTCCTGTATCCTGCAAAATGGAGAAAAAAAGAAAAGTCAGTTGTCTTTCCATAGCCACAATCTCCCTCTGCTCCCAAAGGGAAAATAAAACCAAAAAGTTGAAGGTTCACATATAGGCACATGTAGCTTCTTCCACTGTGAACAAATGGATGGGAACATGCTCTTTTTAAGTATCCACCATATTTTTCTTCAACTGTTGCAGACTAAGTTGTTAAGAAAATAGGCCTTTCCAGTTTGACTGTGGTAATACAGGGTAGCTTCAGATTTCAGGGGGGTGGGGTGGGTGTGGAAAAAATAAAAAAGTCCATCCAACTAACCCCTGTCTTCCCACCACAAAAGAACATGAGTCAGAGCTCTCGAAAAAAGTTTTGGTCCCTTTTTTTTTAAAAGCCCAATTAAAACAAAGCTTTGTTGAACCTAAAGTATCTGTGCAATGAAAGTCTGAAATCCACTGCTACTCCAGGGAGGAAAATTATCTCCTTGCTTTCAAAGCAATGGGCAGCTGACACACTCCCCAAAGAAACAGGAGCACCACATTTGAAATCCAAGTCATAAAGGTTTTTTTATTTCACTTGTTTTCAGTTTTCCCCAACATCTTTGTCTGCTCTTTGACTCCCATCTTTTCCCCAAGTGCCAGCATTGCCTTAAGACAGAAGGTAGCACCCAGGCAAATGAGAAATCTAGGAGGACTGGATGGGAAGGCTTTGTTGTTAAAAATTCCGTAAGCCTCCAGTACTTTAGTACTACAGAAACTTGACCTCAGTGCAACTGATTATTTAAGATTCAAATTCCTGTTCAAATAAAATTAGTTTTGCACCTGACTAGAACCTTCTAAGGGAAGGAAATGCTAAAGGTGTAATGAGAGGGTCCCAGATAGTTCAATGGAAAGGTTAAACACTGTGACCAGTGATGTCATACAAGGCTCAGAAACTGCCCTCCCCGGGGTTGAAGGGGTTTCTCTCCTTCTTCTACCAGTGTTGAGGAATTCAACACGTGGGGCAAAAAATTGGGGTAAATCATATGGTAAGGAGGTCACAGACCACTGCAAGCCTTTATTTCTTTTGTTTCCATAGGAAATGAAGCTACCTGTGATTCAGTTAATAGAAGAACCTGTAAGCAAAATTCCCCTCCCACACTTGGGTGCTCAGTAAGAAAAGTGCTGTCAAAGATGCCACATTCCCTTCCAAAGTCTTTGCAACACCGAAGGGCACCAGGTGAAATCATAACAAACACTACTCAGCTTTTCCAATAAAAATAGTTACTCTACAGATACATGATCTGTATTTTCCCATTACATTCAGCTATAGATGACTCATGGTTCAACTTCTCATCCTCCCACTTTTAAATTAACCTGAGAACCAGTTGTTACATTCATGACAAATGGGGGGACACACCCATAAACAAAGGACAGCCAAATGGATTAGAGCCGCGGTAGAACTGCCTCTTCGGTGAAGGTGCAGATGACAGAGAACACTAAAACCAGAAGTGTTAAACCTAACGCCTTCATCTCCAGAAGAGATCTGCAAGGAAGAGATGCACCACAGCAGAAAGCTCCCTCAAGGGCAACTGCTAATGAACCATTATCTTCTCTACCCACTGCCATGTCAGTGTCATGTCACTGTATTCCTAGTTTCCAGAAAAACAGCCAAAACAAAACCCAGCATCAGAATTAGGATTCAGGGAAAGAAGCTAGGGTTTAGCCCCTTTCAGTGCTTATTTGAATTCCTCAATATTTTGGGCAGATTTTGTAAGATGCTGTTTTGCTCTGCATATCATTAAAATAAAAAAGCTTCTGAAAGCTCTTCTCAGTCAGGAATTACAGGTCAAAAAATTCTCAGTAAGATCAGTTCTTGGGATTTTAGTTTTTAAAACCAATAGAAATAAGTTAACAGAAAAAAAAAGACTAAAAAGAAGAATTGAAAGTTTTCCTGTAATTATGAGCATTCCTTCTCCCAAGAAAAATGTGTTTCCCTTGAAATGACATTTCATAGGATCACAGAATGTCAAGAGTTGGAAGGGACCTTGAAAGATCATCTAGTCCAACCCCCTATCTGAGCAGGATCACCTAGATTACATCACACAGGAACACATCCAGATTGGTCTTGAATGTCTCTGAAGGAGACATTTAATAGTGTTCAAATCCTCTTGATTTTTCAATGCATCTATGTCAAGCTAAAGCAGACTTCCTTAAAATTAACAAGAAAATTAACCAGGAGGAGTATTGACTGGCAAACGTAGCTGTTTTCCTCCTTAAATTTTATGGTAACTGGACATTAGGAAGCTCCAGTAACAACTCTGGAGCTACAGTCCTTTCCTGTGTTGTTATTTCCACCATTTCTTCATTCAGAAAGCAACACTGTAATTGTCTCTGCCCCACTCTCCCAAATCATGTGCAGCCTGAGACTTTTCCACAAAAATGTGCATGACTACAGCTTTCCACATGGAGTAAAACCAATTTTAGTACTTCTGCATTAAATGAAGTTATCTGAAATTCACATTACTCTTCTCAGACTTAAGTACTGAATTAAGTGCTGATACAGTTTGTAACACTGAGTGTAGAGAAAACATTTTCTTAACAAAATCTACCTGATCTCACGGACACCGTGCAATCTAGAAGCTCAACTATGGTCCCTAGTTTAAATGGCATTAACAGGGGAATATAGCAATAAACAAAACCAAATCTGATTAAAAACTGAGATGGAAAGTCATCACCACCTTATCTAATGGAGAAACAAACAAAATATTCCTGCTGTTAAACTGATGTGGGGACACAAAATCAAAACAAAGAGTATCAAACAAATAGAAGCGAACATATTACTCACTTTGACACGACAGAACAGTCAGCAATGAAAACAGATTACACACACAGAGGAAATACCTTGAGTAACAAAGCAAGGTGGTAGTCCTTTGAGATCACGAAGAAGGAAGCAGGAAGGAGAGCCATAAAGTAAAAGAATCAGAGTTAAGGTTTACTGAAGATAATGTTCATGAGGTATTTAGAAAATTAAGTCTTATTCTTGTGGCAAGTCTCAAGCAGCTGGAGGAACCAAAACCAGCACAAGCCCCAAGATAACTAAAACCAAGTGTGAAGCATATCACCTATGCAAAACAGCAGTGCTGATTTACATAAAGCCCTCCATATTGAAAGTAGTACTTCAACTTCTGTGGCCATCTCTGGGATAAACTCAGTGGCATGTTGTAGTTAAGAAAACAAAAGAACTGCCCACCACTGCAACGTTGCTTGGTGGGGCTGCAGAAACAGGAGCCATTAAAAGCATTCACAGAGACATCAGTCAGTAACTAGTTTGCCATCACTTTTGTACTGCTGATGTATTTTTTCTTGCTTTCATTATGGAAAAATCCTTTACCAAAAAGTAACTTCTTAAAGATTAAGTGTTTCTTATTATCATTTCCTCCTTTAATACACGAGAGTACAAGATGTTCTATTGTATCTCTATACTTCCTACAATGAATTCAAGAGTTGGGTGGAATTGATCTTAAAGGTCTTCCTCCAACAAATGAATCTACAATTGATTCCTTGTATTTAACATTACTATGGTCACAGATTTTAAACAGATACAGGAATACAAATAATGCTTCCTGAAAAGCTCTTGAAGACTTGTTAAAAATTTTCTCATCACTGGCTAGGCCTGTGCTTTGTGGCTGTTTCAGAACCTCACTGCTTTGGTTCTTAGAAACTCTTAACTCGGCATAAATTTACCCACAACTAGTTTCTACAAGGCTACCCCCATAGCTTAATTTACCTAAGTAGTGTCTCACATTTATTCATCCCTTCTCTGTCTCTGAGAAGAACTTACAGAGAGCAGTCACATCTCCTTATTAGGTTTAATACAGCCAAGTGCAAAATATGAATGCCTGCTAGTCATCCTCACGCCCTGATCACCGAAGTACTTCTTCCTCAGCCACTAGTCCAATGTTTTGCTTCTCTTGAATGAGGGAAGAGGCGAAAAAAGCAACCACCAGAAAAACCCAAAACAACCTACAAGAAGGGAAACTACACATGTGCACTTGAAAGCAAAAGATCATGAAAGTGAACCATTAAAAGAAACTAAGTTTTCACTATTATATATTGAAGAATCCACTGCTTCCATTTGTTTCAAGCTTCAAACACTTGATATTCTTCCTCTATAAGGTAACTGTGATTTCCTTTAAGTTTGGTTTTGTGGGGTTTTTTTTTGTGGATTTTTTATTTCCTATGTGCCCAATGGAAATAGGTTGAGTAAAAGCTTCAGTTGATAACAAAAAAATCTGTATGTTGTAGCTACACTTATGTCATCCACTCACATACAAATTTAATTATTTGTCAAGTATGATACTGGAGCTTGAATGAATTGTCAAAACCTGATATTAGGTCTCTGTTTAAGAAAGGCTTTCACCTAGCACAGAGACACAGTTTTTCAGGACACTGACTTAACTTCCCGGTGTCCCAGCTGTACGTGTCAATGCCTAAAGCACGGCAAGCTATGAGATCAGACCAGGTTTATCTGAGCTTTATCCAGTCAGGTCCTGAAAACAAAGGATGGAAAATATACAACCTCTGTAGTGAAGCCCTTGTGTGGCAGGCTCTGAGGTTCCTCTGAAGCAGTCTTCTCTAGCCCCTCCTCACAGGAGAAGTCCTCAAGCCTCCCTGGTTATCCGATTTTCACCTGAACTCCATCCATTTTTGTACTGGGATCCACAGCTGGGGTGCCAAGTGAAAAGGGATAATCACTTTCTACAGCCTACTGACCCTGCTTGTTAGGGCAGCCCAACACAAGCTACAGAATTTTAGATTAATCACATGCTTCTGCACCATAACCACACCATCACTTTAAGACCTGCCCAAATCTCCAGGATGAGGCAGTCAGCACTGGAATTGTGATTTAGAAGGTGCTGCTCATCAATCCAAACAAAGTACCAGGACAACTTCCACTAAAAATGTAAAGCCACAAAACGAGTGCTATTATTCCAGCTGCAGGCTGGAGTAGTCAGGGTAACAAAGCATCTGCCTGCACATGTTTGCTGCCTCTTACTGTCACACACTGTCTGAAGTCAAACAATTAATTCCAAAGACATTTCTGTCATACCTTAAAGTGCTGTACTTTCAATTATGGTGAGATCAGAATGAGAGGGGTTCAATGTAGAAAGCACTAACCCTTTAAGCAAAGCCAGACAATCTAAAGCAAACCTGACACCAAAAACGCTCACCTGCACAAGTGCTGCAAGCTAGCTTTAACATTTCCATTTTCAAAGAGAAACCTTTACACAACACATTGAGCAACATGATCAAGACTAATGCCACCATAAAGCCATTCCTGACACTGATTCTTCAGCAGATGTCCAGGCTTCTCACAGCAGAAGCCAATTATGACTACCTGCTTTCGTTTCATTAACTTAAGGAAAACTCTTAGTACCTTTCAGGGCTCCCACAATGTCAAGAACTTTTAAGACAACATTATTTAGTAACATGTTACTTCATGAAAGCTAGCTTACCCTGTTAAAGTCTGGGTTTTTGCTATGGAAAATAAAAAAGCCTCACACAGACATGAAACTCCTCATAAAATTACAGAAAGACAACATGAGCAACTCATTTTTGTTGATCAGACTAGGAATATCTTCCAAAATTCCTCAAGTGTTTCGTGCTCTTTGCTGTCTGCTTACCACTAGCCAGATCTGGTCTTCAGGCTGCAAAATTAAAGAAGTCTCACTAATGAGAAGGCTAGATTATGGTGCAACACAAAGCAAAAGCGGGACTATGTTTTCACACAGGAACTAAACATGAAAATGCCCCACAGCAGTTAAAATAATCCAGAATATGCTCCACGGTACACATCAGAATCAATACCAGATGCATTCTGAACAAGGTTTTCAACAGTTCTCTGAGCTTCATACAGGGCAAACACAAGGCTATAAAAAGTAGCTTTACACCAATGCAGTAGGAATACCACAGTACTAGGTTCTTATTAGAGACCTCTTGATTGCCACGCCATCGTTAAAAATGGGATGCCATAATTTAGCTAACCTCATACAAGTTCTTAAGAACTTTGCACAAGATCACGGAATCACAGAATGTGTTAGGTTGGAAGAGACCTTTAAAGGCCATCTAGTCCACCCCCCTGCAGTGAGCAGGGACATCTCCACTACATCAGGTTGCTCAGTGCCCCATCAAGCCTGACCCTGAATGTCACCAGGGATGGAGGATCCACCACCTCTCTGGGCAACCTGTTCAGTGATCCACCACCCCCATACTGAACAACATTTTCCTAACATCCAAACTAAATATCCCCTTTTCTAGTTTAGAACCACAGATGAAAGACATGGGAAGTCAAGAGTGCAACTCTCTACATAACCTCAATAGACAGTTGCAAGAGGTAAGAACACCAGATAGAGAACAACTTTTAACTTTAAAACTGATTTTATATGCAAGCTTTATATATTACTTAGAAATTAGATACTAGTTGTCCAATCTTATTTCAGATGAGAAAGCTGACAAGACTATCATGTTTCTCTTTTCAGGTGTACAACAAGAGTTGTTTGAACATATTTCTGTTTATCTATTTCAAAGCTCTTACCTTCCAAAACAGAATACTACAGTGTCGACAGAAATGCAGCGTGTCCCCGTACTGTTCCTTTATTGGGTAATATTTCTGAAGTGCAAAGTACATCAGTTTCCAGTCAATGTGACCCTTCTCTGATGGAATCAAGTGCCTACAAAACTGGACAGAAAATTAATATTTTCCTTTAAAATTGTTAAAGAACAGTCAAATCAGGTAAAGGATGGAGGAAAAAAAAGTTAGGAACGTAATTCCTGCTTAGGAAGAATTCCTGCTTCAAAACTGAAGTGAATAACCTGACATCATACATGTCAGCAAAACAGTGAGAGAGGACTAGCCACCAAAAAAAAAAAGGTAGAACACTAAAAATAAGAGAGTGCATATTTGCCAAGAAAAAGTAGGCCATACACAGCTGATTTCACTCATCTTGAAATTATTTTAATTACAGTCAAGAATAAAATAACAAAAACAGTATTTAGAGGCATAAGCCATTAATTTGATATATTAAAAAAGAGTCAGGAATGAGATTTCTAAAAATGTTTGTGCATTACAAGTAGTGCTTTTCTGTTAATGACAGTAGCTGTGGATTTAAATAATGCTTTTCCTTTCATTTTAAAAGTACATACACAATTATTTTACCCATTTACTTATTGTCTTTCTAGGATAAGCAACAATCAGTGATTGATATATTTCTTGAGGACGTAATCTCCATGTAAAGATTAGCTGATGTACAATGGCTATTTCTCCCCAGCTTAAAACACAGCCCAGGTTTATTAAGTTTGTATTTGTAACAGGCTTTTGTTCTTCTTGGTGTGGATTAATGCTAATACATGAGGGCTTGCTTCATTCAGGAGACTCGATGGGGAGAATAACAGTGACTTTGTGATTTCACCTACGCTTCATTTCATAACAGCTTCCCTTTGTAGAGCTCTCAATTTTTTCCAAAAGTGCTCTTCAGATATCAAGTAGGTTTCTGTGGTTGTTTTCAAGGGTTCAACAAATATACTGCAGAGGACAGGAAAAACAACCTAAACCAATTCTGTAGCTTATTATGGTAGTACTCTTTTCAAACAGAAAAAGCAGAATTTGATATGAGAAAGAAATAGAATCATTATATTTCTACCACTAATAACCTAATAAGAAATTGAATGTGAACATTTAGGCATGCATTGCAAACACTGTACAAATGTCCTTTATAAGGCACAGGGCCAGCTAATGCTACTGAAATGCTCAAGTGATCTTTTGCCAGCATTACCTTGGTACAACAGCTTCCTTTCCAACCAGTTTTGTAACTGTTAAATAGAGCTCACCTCATCTACCCTCAAAGTCCATTCGATTGCTACATTAAGCTTAAACTTAGTGTCCTAACTTCACCTTGCCCTCTTCTAAGCTGCTTCTGGACGTGGGTATTTCAGTTTCATAAATTCACAGACTATTTTAAGTTGTAAGGGACTTTAAAGACCATCCAGTTCCACCCCCTCTGCTATGGCAGGGGACAGACTCCACTAGACCAGGTTGCCCAAAGCCCCATCCAACCTGGCCTTGAACACTACCAGGGAGAGGGCAGCCACAGCTTCTCTGGGCAACCTGTGCCAGGGCTTCACCACCCTCACAGGGAAGCATTTTGTCTATATTCTCCATTAAATAAAGCATTTCAACACACCAAAATTCTTAGCTGGGTCAACCACACGTGAATTAATTGACTTTCACTTCTACCTTTCCTGTAATACTACTACTTATCCTGGTAGTCACCAACCAAATGGTACCACTTCAACTTGTCAGATTTAAGAAAAGCATGTTTTCCCTGCCTCCAGTCTCGGATGTATTAGGCTTTGAAAGTTTTTATTCCAGCTCTAAAAAAATAGCTTCTATTCTTATAAATTTATTTTCAGCTAGTCTGATTTTGTCCCAGCATATATTACTGTCAGAAAGCAAAGACAGTTCTGGAGGCATTCCTAGATTACTTTAATGCTCTTTGAGGAAGTGACAGAAGAATGCCATTTCACTTTTTGCTCTGAATTTAAAAAAACAACCTCAAGCTTAAAATTTTGGCTTTACCAGACTGTTGATCTAGCCTAGAAGTCTGAGCAATCTGTTTGCCTACCTTGGTTAGTAAAACTATTCCTACTTTAAGTACTAAAATGAGAAGCACCTTAGGGCTATCCTCTACCACACTTGTTGATGAATCATTTAAAGGAGAAATAATCACCTGAGACTAAGTAATGCAAGGAAACAGCCTGATAAACCCTAAACTCATGTACATGCCGAATACAACATGTATGAGCCAAGCCCTCCCCCTCTCCCCACCCCAAAGAGAGAATACTGTCACTATGACTGTACACCGTCACTCTCTGAAAAGGGATGAGTTATTACCACACTTCATTACTACTATACTATACTGCAAATACAAGGGCCACATTTACACAATTGAGAGTTTATTACCTGCTTTTCTGCAAAATGATATTGGCAGAGTTTTTTCCACAACTGTCTGTCTTCACTGAGCATGTACAAAGTTGGGGTCACTTGACCCAGAGTAATAATGTCCCAGCCATCAGAGAACCTGTATAAGATGTTATTCAGCATATGCAGAGGGAGATCACTAAGCGTAAGCCCATTGTTGACATGCTGAAAATAAAAAGTGGAAGACTTAACTACAAAATCTTGACAGCATAAGGTAACAAAGAAGATTCTTACTTTAGAGGTATCTCAGGTCTCGTTCAGTTTGTACAAAGCCTTTGAGTAACTATGGTTAATTCTGTAATAGTTTGATTACCTGGCTACCATTATTGTTTAAGTGCTGCTGTTGAAAACTTATTATGACTACAGGTACAGAAGGAGCTACAGAGCATGGATTTACAACTTACAGCCTTCCTACTGTTAAAATAAACATATCCTAAATTATTTAAAATTTCAAATAATTTAAAAATGCTTCTGTTCTCAGAAAAGAGTTCAGGACTGCATAGTGTTGAAAGCTACAATATATTCAATATCACCCTTGAAAGAAGCATGCTAAAACCTTAACTATAAGAAAGGTATGAATAAATTAATTATAATTTGTAGGATAACTAGAATTTCTCAGTATTTACTAAGAAACAGCATATGTAAATTTTCCTTAATGTAACTGAAGAATAGAGTATAGGACTGAAGAGCAGAAACACATAATTCAAACATTATGAAAGGTACGGACAGAAGAGAGAATGTTCACTTCTACAAGTGGGAGATAGTTCCCCTTGCACATAAATGAGGGATTCCACAGAGGCTAACAGATCACAACACCGAGAACGTTTTCATTGAAAATACACACCTCTGTTCAACTTGCTCTTTAACTTGGTAGCCCTACAGCACAACTCACACAGGACTGACTCTGGAGCCCATGCTGCCAGGTGGCACAAAGCCTATGGCTGGAGGTGGTGTCCCAGCATCCCAGCTAGGAAGGGAGTGTGGGCAGCTGCCCCCCCCCATCTAGCAGCGCTGCCCAGGCAGCACAGCAGCTGTACGCTATCTAGCAGGTTCTCACTTGTGTCGGTTTATTTCACGACCATTCATCTCACTTACAGACTCAGCTTTCCATAGTGTCATCTGTTATAAACATCTCTGGGACTAGCGTTCTGTTCGGGAATATGGGAGCATTACAAGCGCAAGATTTCCGACACAGAACAGCTCAGATGGAAGTGGCACGTTGGAAGGAACACACAGCAACTGCAACGTCTCAAAACTGCCTACGCTGTGGTTGCCTGGCATACTGAAACTGCCAGAGACTGGATCCCCCATTTCTCCCTGCTATTCCAAACCTAGCCTTTTTATTCAGATACCTGGCACACACAGCAAGGGCCGTGTCAAGATTTCATAGCTGAAACAGTTGTACGACTCCACTGCGAGCAACATCCTGGAGCATTTCTTCCTCCAGGAGTACCCCAGACAGGCTGTAAAAAAATTGCCTGCTTATCAGAAGTTTCCACCGTGAAAACCTGGAGTGGTGCAGACCACATTCTTTGAAAAAAGTCACATGATCGGAGTCCAGATGCTGAAGTCATTATCCCCTTCCCCCTCCCCCACCCCAAAATAACTGTGCTAATGAATAAAGCTGCAGTATTGCTACTTGAATATTTTATTTGTTTTCTTGATCCACCTCTAAAATTCCTTTTAGGTTTCATCTCTTCAGTAATAGAACTCTAACTTGGAATAAAAATTGTTATTTTTACATCTCTACCTGACAAGCTAGAGACAAACATTTTGAAGTTTATTTGGAAGAGAAAAACAATTACATCTATCCTTCCCTATCAGAAGTCAGCAGTACAGGCACTGTAGCAACCCTCATTAGAAGAGAGATATTAAAACATTAGAAAATTAATTTTATTCCAGTTCATTCCATTTCACTTCACTTCTCTTAACCCATAGAAAACAGAGTGAAATTGTTTAAGATGTAGTTTCAAATATATTATAAATCAATATTCAATATACTTCCCCCTCCCCCAATTTTTTGGTTTTTTTTTTTTTAATCGCGATTTAATAAAATACCTTGTTCATCTGAAGGTTTTTTAGTTGTTGTTGCCACAGAAGGATAGTTTCTAATCGGCAAATCCAAATGTTGATGTTCCCTACCAACACCGATTTTCCTACTCCCCTAATAAGTATACAGAGAGTAGAACTCAAATCCTGGAGAAGATCTTTGATTAATCGTGGGTTATATTGGTCTTCCATGACTGGGAAACAAAACAATCCAGATGTAAAGTTTCGTTAACTCAGTTAAACACGCTAGTGCAGTTAGCTTAAGCTAAATGACACTTTTTAGATTAACTAATTGCAAGTCAACTTTCATATGTCCCACCATGACATTCGTTAGTCATTCCCTAAGTGTAAGGTCAATAATTAAGAATATCACGAGTTTGACACAACATTTCATGCTACACATTTAATAAACTTAAGGCTGAGTAATGAGGTATAAATCCCTTTTCTCAAATCTGACAGTATTACATCTGTTTAGGGTGGTTCCCAGATTTTTTTTTCAACACTATGTAATAGCTTTTTAAAAAAATAAAGAAAACCAGTTATATACTTTAAATCTCAGAATATCATGCAAATTGAAAAGCAAGTATGTTGCTTATTCTCAAAGCTTCTGCATTTCACAGAGTATAATTTAATAGTAAATGGTAATTTCTAAATAGAATCCATTTCTCATTTAACTTTACCAGTCTGTTTCAACAGACAAGACTCAATAATCAAGAGAAAACAACCTATTTAACTGTGGGATGGGAAGTACAAAATCTTTCACTAGGTAAATATGCTACTGTTTTGACTTACAGGGCAAAACCAGTAATAAAGCTAACCAAAAAAAAAAATTGTAAAATCAACAGATAGCTTAGTCACAGTGATTAAAGGCAAACAAGCAGACTATAAACTTTAGGTCTTACCCTTCCGCACAATTTTGTCCAAAATGTTAAAGTAGTTCTTCTGCGCCGCACCGCTCAGTGAAGTTAACTGGGATTTTGCAATTAGCTGCAACAGCTAGGGCAAAGGAATGACAGAAGTAGAGGACAGTTTCAATACACACACTTTCGGGACACACATTGGTTACAACAGCCTGCAGCACTGCAACTGTATTTCATGGAAGCATAAGTACAGAATTTAGAAAATGATGCAAGACAAACACAGAAAGCTTTAAGCATTCCTACTGGCATCCCATGAACAACTTCCTACACAAAATACTATACAAATACTAGTGTTTATCTCTGTGATAGAGCACATGACATATAGTCCTTACAAGCAGAACAGTGGAGGGAGTCTGTTTTGGAGGCTCACAAACAGAAATATGGTCTGTGATGTGGCTGGTCCTGAAGCCCCTGAAAGATCTGCTGGCCAGAAACATCATTCTGAACTGACACCAACTACCAGACTTCCCATTTCTGACTGAAAGTATCATACTGCCCAGGTGTACTGGGCTTTGTGCACCACTTTCTGCTCACGGAGGGGAAATGTTGTAATTTACTTAAGCTGGGGGGAAAAAGAATAAATCTGCATTACTCCCACACTCAGAAACCACTGTAACCTAATAATGAGTATGCATACAGCATTAGTAATTGTCACTGTATAGTAAGGATGTCCTAACTATCCATCTTTCTCTCTGGAACCACTGTGGACAAAGTATCAACAACAGCTCAAGTGTCTGCGGCAGGTGAATAACCGGAGCCTGTCCTTGCTCCATTCTGACACTGGTGCTTCTACATCTTAGGATCAGTTTTGTAGTTGATAGGGACTGCTGCCTCTTCAACAGAGACAGTCTCTTAGTATGAGGTACAAGGGAGGATTCGATGTTAAGACGGTACTGACATGTGTAGAACTGTGGCACTGAGCTTTACAATCACTATTCACAATGCTGACTTCAGACATGCTCTCAACATGTCAGAAAGCAAGCAGCAGAAACCAACATCCCCTACAGAGTGCTCCAAATACTAACCTGCAGAGCCGTGCTTTGTAGGACAGCATCAACTATTGGCACAGAGGGTGAACAAAGAGTAAGCCTGCCAAAAGTGATTTTGTATCTTCATTTCTAAAAGCACTCATCTGCCACTACACTCAGCATTAATTTTCTTTTGGCGGAAGGGAGAATACACCTGTTCTCTCCCTGATATGATAATGTTCCTTCTGGCTTCTCTGCATGATCCCTGACAAAACATGTGTGCTATGGAAGTAGGAAATAATTCTCCTGATGAATTTAAATACAAACAATCTATTTATACATGTTGAGAGTAGGTATCAGGACCAGTTCTTTGACAGTTTCAAAGCCTTTTAGTTAGAGTAATAGTTTAGAGCATACATAGAGATCTCTGGCAATTTGCCAATTCAGCAAGTATGTATATTTCTCTTGATTATTTAAAAACACAAAGCAGTTATTGAAAAGACTCCAGTTTCAGTGAAGGTTAGCATGCAAGGATTAAGAGAATTTCAGCAGGTGCACAAGTACAAGGATTTGAGACCAGAGTCCAACATTACTGATACGTGCGTAGCCACAGCTTCCGTTGTCCATTAGAAATTGTAACTTTGCATGGATCAACCGTTTATTCAAATGGAAACGTTTTGAAAAAGAACATCCACATCAAACCCAATGTATCAGGCACTGAGCAGCCAAGAAAGGATCACTAATACAGTATGAACAAGTACAGAAAAAATAGCTGATCCTACCTCCTCCCACCACCGCAGACCCTAAAAGGATCTTGGTAGGGCCATTATATTAACTTTTAATAATAATTGGGAAGGTTTTAGTTAGTTGGAGAATCCTAATGTAACATCCTTGTTGTCTGGGATCAAAGAACAGCTAACAGGGATAGTATTTCAAAAAGGCTTGATTTTTATCTTACTATCTTAAATGAAAGAAGCAGAATATCAGGTATAAATGTAACCATCACTGTGTTCATACATAGCTAGGAATAATTCTTAAAGAAGAAACAGGAACTGCTGTACTGCACTGAGATCCACACAAAACATCACCACCATTAGAAACTTCAGGGCAGATAAGAACCTGTATAAAGCAGGTGGGTATGGGATGACTTCTTCATTAAAGTCTCAGTTGTAGACTGGCTTAAAACTTGCCAGAGCAGACTAAACATCCTTTTTTTAAAAAAAATCTTGCAACTTCACATACTCCTGGCATCCACAGAGATATTTTAATTATTACGTGCACACCAAAAATGTTTCTCAAGTCAACAAGTTTTACGCTACAGAATAAGCCCCAGCTCTCATTCATATTGATCACGTCTATCAGCAACCCAGAAACTTTTTAAGGTCTTAAGTGTACAGTTTCTGTACCTGTGGATAAAACTCAGTTTACCTCCACCACCTCACAGGAACAGCTGCAAAAATACAAGTAATTTTTTTGTATTTGTAAAGAATTCTAAATTTTTTTAAATATTCAAATAAATTCTGAAAGGTTAAAAGGGGTTTTGGAAGTCTCCCTGCTACTCTATCATTATTCTAGCAATGGTTTGGATCACAAAGTCGAATTTCTGAATTGAAGTATTGCTCCTTTCTCAACAAGCTTAAGCCTCTATAACTAAACCAGTCATTTCATAATTTTTGGTGAACAGAAGAGAAAGAAATCAATGTGTTCTATTAGACTTCACACTTTGATCCTAAACTGCCCTGAGCAATCCAGCTTAGACATGGCAGCATCAAAAAACACACAAAATTCTAGTTCTGGATTCATCCCACCAGTTTACCATTCAAGTGAGACACTCAAGGTTGACCCCATTTATAACACAATTCATCTTTTTAAGGTGGTTTTGTTTTCTTCCTACTGTTTGAGGCAGAAGGATCTTGAAGACCAAGGTTTTTGTTTCTGTTCCACAAACAGTATTAAAAACCAACATAATAAACCACGATGCATACATATACACAGACACACATAAATAATTTGTGAGGGAAATAAAACAGGCAACTACCCTAACCACTAGCCTGGAAACAAATCCTTTTTGCCTTTGTTCCCTTTGGTCCAATATCTCTTGTTTTTCTGAAAGTGTAATACACTGTCTCAGCTTCACAAGGATGGGTAGGATGTGTTTTCTAACCAAACACTTCATAGAATCATATGGTAAGGGTGTTCTCAGATGTTTGTTTAATTTTGATTTGTGTCTGGATACATTCCAACCACTACATTAGCTGTTAACAGCCTCACCACTGATCTGAACTCTAATCCTGGTATGTCTCACATTTTGAGCTGCTCCAGGAGTTGTGACAAGCACTTTCCTGCCTCAAGTTAGACAACAAATAAATCTGGACTAGAGGAAGACAAGTATATCCCAGAACAGGTATTTCCAAGTGGGCAGCTGGTTAGGCATGGAGGAAATTAAGGCATGACATTATGTGACTTCCTAAAGTACAAGTTACATAGTTTTGGAAACAGGCAGTTAACACTGTTGTCCAGAACTCACATGTTCCATGCACTAAATTCTCAGTTTAAGATTAGTTTGAAACTATGTTAGATTCCCTGGGTCAAGCCTAGTGAGAAAGGGACTTTCCAAAGAATCATGAGATTAGTGTACCATAACTGCTCTATGAACTTCATGCCAGTACATTATTTATAAAAAGACAGCTTGCAACAAAAGTAATTTCTGGAAAACAAAAAAACAAAAGAATAGGAAGAACGATAAAGCTGGAGTCTCAGGTTTTAAAGGATGTTGACAAAGGTTATTGCATATATATTTTGTTCTAGATTAATAAAAAGCACAATAAATCACAGGACTATTAAGCTGCAGAAGAAAAATGGTGGAATATTTACACATCAAATATTTTAACTGTTATTTTAAGCATGTTTAAGATGCAGTAAAGTCTATTTAAAATGTACTACACTATTTTTAATTGAATATGAATTATTTTACTGTTTACAAGTTCACTGCCCAGACTGATGAAAACAGCTGAGACTGATCAGTGTTTCCCTGTAAATAGATAGCATACTGGGCATCACCATCCTCCTCGAGCAATAGGCTTTCACAGAGCAATATAATGAGTTTTCACCAAAGGAAAATTACTTGGTTTGGAGTTGCTTCATGCAGTATAAATTACATATGAACAGGATTTTTATGCAGTCACAAATCACCAGCTGTTCAGTGCAAAATTGTTTCTTTTGTACACACAAGCACATCAACAAATGCATTTTAAAAATATGTATATAAAATAAAGACCTTACTTTGACTACATAATTGAACCTTCTGATGTCCTGAATTGCACTTGAAAAGTCTAAGCGGTTAAAAGCTTCTCCTAAAGTGCAATAGCCATGTCTCTGAAAAGAAATAAGCACACTTTAAATGGAAAAAAACCCCAAAGATAAAAACCCCCCAAGGAAAATATTCAGAAAAGCACTCTACCATGAAACTGATGCTTATAGATACAATGCCCCTGGAAATATAATGTATGAGAAGTGAGGATTTGTCTAATTTCTTGGAGAACAAATGAAACCAGATATGCTAGTTGGAGCTACCAGGTACGTAGGCAATATTACTCAGTGGCAAGGACTTTAAATTCATACAATCATGCAAACTGTAATCACTATTATCTGAGTGTCCTCAGAATCTATCCTACTACTGCATGACAACACTGGTACTCTTTCATTGCCACCACTCTTTGCCTGAGCACAAGGTAGGTCTTGTTTGTACAGCACTCTGAGCTTATAGACAAAGGCATTAACTGACTGAGTTTATGATGAAATTTGAGAGTGAACACACCTACTTGCTCCTGGGATTGGAGATCAAATAGTCTCAACATCTACAATTTATTTTCTGGGTGCTATAGGTTTAGGCATAGTTTTTCTTGGGTACCAAGAGCAAGAGAAATTGCATTTTCTTTAGATTCTTCTGCCAAGGTGTCTTATAGTAAAAGATGGGAGTTTCCGATACTGTGTGGAACTACTTAAGGTGGCAGCGGCAGCCTGAAATGCACAGGATCACATAAACTGAGTAAATTAAGAACCACAGAGCTACAAAGGAAGCTAGAGAAACCCTACAACTCAAATGATCTTTAAGGTCCCTTCCAGCCCTAACCATGCTATGATTCTATGAAAGAAGACTGCAGAGCAGTACACTAGTATGATTTATCAGTGGACGGACGGAAGAAAGGATTAGTATCTGAAGTTCATTCCTAGTCAGCCTTCCTTGGTGAATTATGCAAAGGTGAGAAGCTGGAATTACAACTTAACATCTCTTTTGGCAACCCAAGGAAAGCCTACCAAAGATGTACCACAGTGGGACAGGAGATAGTTAACTGCTGCAGGTAATTACTGCCTACTTGTTAATGACTCAGCTCAGGATCACACAGCTTGCTCATACAGTTAATACACCCCAGATTCAGTGCTGTACATTTCACAATACCACAACTTGGTTGGCTAACAGCAGTGAATTAACTCTTGCAGACAACACCATTTTTGACGATATGTAAATATCTGTGGTTCTCTGGCTAAAGTTACCAAAAGACCATGCTTAAATATATTAACAGAAGAATTCCCTCCAACAGCTGGAAGCACGCCTCTATGAAGCTTCACCATTACCTTTCTCAAAGCACTATCACTTTAAAACTACTCAAAGAGCATCTCCTACTTCAACTGTGCCTGTTTTGGTTTTATTTTCAGTGCTCTCCTACTGCATGTTTCACATGTGTTTGATCAAGAACGTCCTACTCTTGTTTGCCCTGAAATTCAGTATCCACTCTGGAAAATCTTCCTAGTGGTGAGACTTAGACACTTCAAATATCAAGTAAGATTACAACCTGTGAAGAAAACTAGACCCTCTGTAAATTAAAATTTAGATAAACTTAAATTGTTGCTCTGATTTTTTTTTTTGTTCAAGTATGCTTATCCCTTGCTGCTTCTTTATCTGCTATTTTTAGCTTCTTAAGCTTTTGAATTTATACAAGGAATTACTCAAAAATTCCTTGTATTAGAGTTAGTGATTAGAGTTAATCACCTTTGTTGTTTGGGTTTTTTTGTTTGTTTTGGGTGGTTTGGTTTATTCTAATCAGAAAGCTGAATGGTCAATTACTTGACAACAGCAGTGACAAAATAAGATAACTGCTACAGCAAATATTTTGTCCACTCTGAATGGACAAGAAATCTAAACAAATAGTCATGTATCACCAGCACACCGACATCTGCATAAACGGGGAGGGTGTCTGTGGGAACATACAGGTTATGAAGGACAGCAGTGAGAGATTTTAAGCAATTCACACTTTGGCCTGAATGTACTGTGAAAACTCAGCTTAACAACCTTATCATTCAATCCCATAATGACCACGACAGTCTGTCACCCCTCTTTTTTTCTTACCCTGAATTTGAGATGGCACAAAAGGGAAAAAGGCATGCTCAAGGCTTTTGCAGAACAATGTAAGGATCTATCACAAAAGCAACACTGGGAAGGAGGGCTATGAATCTAGTGAAAGGCTTTGTAATACCCTCCAGATGCAGAAGAGCAACCTCTGGGTCACTGGCCTGCAAGGTAAAGCCTTCCAGTGTCTCCTCAAAGAAATGTCTCTCCACAGCACCATGCTCCTCCCAAGTGCAGCAGTCTATACTATACTACCTCAGCTCCACTAAGCAAAGCCAACTCTGGCTGCATGGCTAGGTGTCATCACAGTCACCTCCTTGCCCCTCTTCTGGCTGGAGTTACTGTGCTGAAAGACATCCTTACAGGTGCCCAAGTCCCACACATCCCAGATAACCACAGGAACGTACACAGGAATGAATCTCAAACCAGTTTATCTCTATGTATTATGGATTTATTTTAACTCTGGCCTTTCCAGAAGGTCATTCCAAGACTTTTCGTGTTCCCTTTACGGTTTTTATGATATAGCTTGTATCCTGAACTGGAAGCATCTGGACTTTATGGAATACAAAAGTCCTCTTTGCAAAGTCTGAAACTGAAGTTTAACTTGTATGCAAATTTACATCAAGATTCCAAAAGATCAAGTAGCTGCCTGCTGGAAACTTCTTTAGAGCCATTACTCTGGTTTTGCAAATACTTCCAGCTTTAGTTCAGACATACAGATAAAGACAGATGGGCTTGGGAGAAGCAGTGGAGAACTATTATGCTGCCACATCTCTGCCACAGTGCCCCATATAAAGTTCACTTTAGTGGCTGTCTTTGCCTCACTACATGCAGATGCACTACGTTGCAAATGAAGAGTTGAATATAAACTCTAAGATGATACCCAAAACATTTTGGTTATTTTTTTTTTAATGCATTATTTGTCAGTTAAACACAGACTGTAAGTAGGTAGGACTTACTTCCCTTGTGCTTTCTTTATGAACATAAATCCAGTTTTCACGATAAAAACCTAAAATAAGAAACCAAAAACACAAGCATTTTTAGGCTTCCACTTTAGGTAATACCTTCCAGAAAGAAACTGAACACAACAGACCATGCTCAATAAAATGCTTCATAAATAGGAGAGATGGTTAAACAGTTTTCATGAAAGAAGTTTGTAGAGGCTGAAAAATATGACTACGGATTTTCAAAAGCTATGTATGACAAAAAAATTAAAGGAAAACTTAATTTTATAAATCAAACACGAGTTGGTACACAGTTGGCAGATGTAGCACAACTTTTGCCAACTGTGTGACACCAACAGCCAAATAGCCCTACAAAACCCCAATCTTTTTTAATCCAATAGGCTCCTTAGCATTTAGTATGAGCAAAGGAGCAACATCTTTGATCCCGAGCACTCCACCCCTAATCTATTTTCTTCTATAAAGGTGCCTGCTCCATATCTGCTCGGTCCAAATAGCTGCAGAATGCTGCAGGGAAGCCAAGTACACAACACTAATAAAGGCAACGAGGCGCATCTTCAGCTTTCAGAAGTCTGGTAAATTGTCAAATGAAACCACACTCTTACATACAGCCCCTTGAATCTTTTTCAAGAGTTTATGCCCAGACAAGCTTGAGGAAGCTCGCAGCTTTCTGCAAGACCATCTCTGTTGCAATTTTGTGAACAAACAAATAACGGAGATCATATCAAGATCTAAGCATTGTAAGCGTTGAAGACTTTTCAAGAAATTCAATACTGGTAAAGTCTTTACCAAGAACTATAGGTATTATGACAAAAGAGATATATTTATGAAATGAGCTGCAACCCTAATCCGAAACTGAATTAAGCAAAAATAGAACAGCTGCTTCATTAAGCAGTTATCATAAACATCCAGAATAATTTAATCTAAAACTCATTCACTAAAGAGTGGCTAGTATCAGAAGACATTTATTATGCAGGAATTAGCATGCTTAAATTAATTATGTTTGGATCTTTGAAAAAAAAAAAATAATCACACAACGGATGATCAATGCCACAGTTCAATGAAGATTTATCACTCCTGACAAGAATTTGTGCCTATACAGAAATAAACATAACTCAGAAGGCTAATACTTTACAGACAGATATAAATGAGTGACTAGTAGAAAATGTCACTGAACCTAAAAGAACCTCCTAAATTAAATAATGAAAAACAGCCTTACATTGTGAATCTGTGTTATCCCTAAAATGATCCTTTTTTCTTTTCTTGGCTGCAAACTCACAATCTTCAGTACTGTATATTTCTTCATCTTCATCATCACCAGTTAAGATGCTGAAATAAACACATCTAATTAGAACAGCAATGATTAAATATTAAGAGGCACACACCTTATAATTCTCTGTATTAGTTTGCCAGCACAGAGAAGTAAGATACTTCATATTAAGGACACAATTTTGCACAGATAAGCTGAGCAACTATGGACATATGGTAGTGAAGCTTAACTGAAAGTTATTTTATTTCCCCATTAATACTCTTTGACAAGCACGTTGCATGCTAGATTCCTCTCATTCTTTACTAATTTTAATCTGAATTTTCCAGGTGAATTTATTTATCAAAGTCAGTGTGAACTTTGTGCTGGCAAAATTGTGCCAACAATTTACAGCTGAACACTGTAAAACTTAAGGGCACCAGTTTATTAAAATAACCTGTATTTGGACAGTAAGTAGCAAAAATCAAATTACATTAGTCTTATTTCTACTATCTTATACAGTTAAAATTCTCAGGCTCGAACCATCTGTTAAGAAGGATGACTAAACTACACTAAAACCTTTTTTTCTAAAATCACTCTAATCAATAAATGCCAGTCCACAGTAAAGATAAACAATTTAAGAAGACTCAACATATTTTTTGAATCTTCAGTTTAAAACCTGAAGAGAAAAGCTAGCATACCTCTGCATTCAGCTAGAGCTCAATCCAAGGTGAGAGCCTTAGTTTGTGTCTCACTGTTTTTCAAGCGGAGCATAAAGACTCACCTGCCTCAGTGTTCTATGCAACACTGCCAAATATCTGGTGAAACATCAGGAGTTTGAAGAAAAGGAACTGGCAACCAATAAAAGCAGAACATTAACACTGAAAAATTACTTTAATCGTGTAACATTCCAATCCATCAGGTTTGGATTGTTTTTTCTTGGTGTTTGGGTTTTTAAATCTGTGGTAGGGTGGGGTTTTTTGTTTGCTTTTCCTTTTTTTTTTAAGGAGCCATTATAAATATCTTTTACACTTAATAAAATTATCAATTTAATTATGTTTTATATTTACAGCATTGTTATATCACATAAGTTAATGCAAAAAAAAAATCAGAAAAATTGCTGCAGAATCAGAAACAGAGCCCAAAGCTCCCAGACCTGGCTTTATCATCCCCACCACAGACACAAGTCAGGGAGATATGCCCTAACATTGCAGTGTAATTCAGGCAGAAGAGAAACACCTCCTCCCACTGACCCAGAGCAATGGGAAGAGGAGGAAGGCAGCATTCCTGAAGGCATGCTTTACAAGAGCAAGGTTAATCTGGCTGGGTTCCTTCTTTTGTTCCTGGAGAGGAAGTGTCCCTAGAAAGCAATTTAGGCCAGGAAAATTATGTACCTGATGTTACTTAAAGCCTACCCCTGACCCGCAATAATATACACTTCCTTAAGCATCAGATAAACACACAAGGCAGCTTAAGGACATAAAATTAATTCATGGAATAACAATGATGAAGGGGTCTATTTCAAGCCCCTCTGTCTAGCATTCCTATTCACCTGTGACATTCCTGGAATGCTACATGTCATTTTAGCTAAATGACAGATTTGACTCTTATCTCTGGGGATCTTCTTTTACAAGGCTTTATACCCTCATATTCTGTCTGACTTTGTGTTTGGTGCTGGTAACAGTAGGGAAAACCTTTCTTCTTGACAAACTTTAAAAGTCTCTTACAGAAAATGACAGCAAGTGTCCCACTGGCATCAGAAGAGTGGGACAGAAATACAGGCACTTCCCCAGCAACTGCTAGCCTTCCTCCTCCAGGAAGCTGGACAGCTGGCTTATGAGCAGTAACAAAACTGCTCCTCCATTTCCAAGAGCACATCCTGCTCACCCTGCTCCCCACCAGACATCAAGCCAAGCCACAAAAACTCAAATCAATTCCTGCACGTGCCATATGGTGCATCAGAAGCATTAATTTAATGTTTTTACCATAATGGTGTAAGTGACATCTGAGCACACCTGGAAGGATTGAAATACATGCATAATACTGCCAATTTAGAGCTACTTTTACTTAGTCTTGATGATGTACTCCATTGGAGTTGGAGCTATTGAAGAGGGCCCAGAGGAGGGCTATGAAGATGGTCACGAGGCTGGAACACCTCTCCTATGAGGGAGCTGGGCTTGTTCAGCCTGGAGAAGAGAAGGCTGCGGGGGGACCTCACTGCAGCCTTCCAGTACTTCAAGGGAGCATATAGACAGGAGGGGAATCAGGTTTTTACAAGGGTAGATAGGGGTAGGACAAGGAGGAATAGATTGAAGCTGGAGAAGGGAAGGTTTAGATTGGATATCAGGGGGAAGTTCTTCTTGGAAAGAGTGGTGAGGTGCTGGAACAGGCTCCCCAGAGAGGTGGTGGATGCCCCAACCCTGGAGATGTTCAAGGCCAGGTTGGATGGGGCTCTGGGCAACCTTGTCTAGATGCAGTCCTGGAGGTTGGTGGCCCTGGCTATGGCAGGGGAGTTGGAACTTGATCTTTGTGGTACCTTCCAACCCAGATCATTCTGTGACATACAAATCATTACTCTGAAGCATCTAATAAGCAAAGTACCTAGTATTCTTATAACTACAATACCCTGCAAAAAGAATGAAAAATTTCAGCTTTTTCAAAAAAGCAATTTCATAACAATTTAAATAGCCTCTTGGGTATGACACTTAAAACGATGGAACACTTGACAGGGTTATTCAAACTGAAAACTATTCTTTCTCATCCCCCTGCTTCTTTGCTCTCAGAGAAAGGAATGCCCTCAAGACATGCAATTACCTACAGAGACACTGTAAGTGTTTTTAGAAGAGGCTCAAAGCAATTCACAGCTTGACCATGCATGGAAAATCCCAAGGTAAGTGCCAGCACCAAATTACCTTACAATATATTTGTCAAATGCCAACATTATCTAAGATGAGATTCAAATCCAAGGGCTTTTATACAGTGCCCAAATCACTTTTGTGAACACTGCTATCTCACTTACAGACTTAGACTAGAGACAACAGACTCAAATCACAGAATCACAGAACATTAGGAGTCTGAAGGGACCTCGATCATCTAGTCCAACCCCCCTGCCTCAGCAGGATCGCCTAGATCAAATCACAGAGGAACAGCTCTCCAGAGGAGGAGACTCCACAACCTCTCTGGGCAGCCTGTTCCAGTGCTCTGTCACCCCCACAGTGAAAAAGTTTTTCCCTACATTCACATGGAACCTCTTCTACTCCAGCTTGGACATATTGCCCCTTGTCCTATCACTGGCCTTCACAGAGAAGAGTCTGGCTCTTGTCCTCCTGACACTCACCCTGCCAGCCTAGTAGCATAAACGCACTAAAAAAGTAGTATCACCATCATACAAAACCTAGTAAGATTAGTCTGATTCTTTCCTCTACCTCGGAATGAAAGAGTAAGACAGCTTTACTCCTGTGCTGCTGACTGCTGAGAGGCTATTTGCATACAGCTCTAGGGCTATGCTGTTCTCTCACCCCCACTCAGCTTCCAGGACAGTGCCATGGCACTGGAAATGTATATTTGGGCTAGAATGTATAGGTACAAATTGCTGGCAGGTGAGGCCAGCATTCAGCCCACAGGTACTGCCTCAACCTACCATAAGCCTTGAGTACAAGGCACTCTTCATCTACATTAATTATCCAAATAAAGAGCTACAGAAACCAGGGTTTCATTTTTTTCTCAGTTTCCATAAGTGGAACTAATGGAAATTGCAACTACTCAAGCATTATTCCAAGTAATTTTAAATTTTTCCTGCACATGTGATTACATTTGTTCAAGCACAGTTCTCATTAGGTCCAGTATTTTTGATTAATTCATTCAAACTGGACTCACCAAGGCACTGGATGACTAATCTAATTAGGTAAAAAGCTCCATTTTAATAAAAACATATTAGTCTTCAATTTATGTATGTTATTTACATGCCTTGTAAATTTCTTCCTGTATCTGCTTGTGAGCTGATCTTTTTAATTTCTGAAAATAAAATATTTGTAATTGACAGAAGACAAAAATCTGGCAGTTAACTCTACCCATACTTCATCACACAGGAAAGAATACCAGTAATAGTATTCAGTATCCTGACAAACTTGCAAGCTCAGGTAAGAAATTCAAATCATGGAATACCTCAAAACTCCCCTGAGAGCATTTCATGGCTAGTCCCATGACATTAACATACCTGGCTTAGTCCTGAACTTCAACAATCATCTCTTTCCAAAAATATTTAAATCTGTTTCTAGCAAGAGAACTCTAGAGGAGTCCAATACTACATTCTATCAGAGTAAGGGGGAAAAAAAAGACCCACCAAAACCAAGACAACAACAACAAAACCCCCAACCCCAAGCATTTTTGCTTAAAGAACCAATAAAAATACCTAATCTTGCTCTCAGGAGAATATATATATATAAAGGATCAGAAAAGCAAAACTCTTAATGATAGTGACAAAGACTAACATTTATGTCATACTTGCCAAATAATATTCATTAAAGCAACTTACAAGACATAATTATTTAGTAACTCTGCAAATAGCTATCAAAATTAGTTTTCCTTTCATTTGTCAGCTACATTATCAAAAATATATTAAAGAGGAAAGAAAAGGGTTTTTTCAAAGCTATTTAAGGCAACTTTTATGTTATTGGCTTACTGAACACTCTTCCAGACAAGCAGAGTCTTTTGTATCCACAGTGACCAGACTGTGTGGATAAATCAGCCCAAATAATACCAGTGACAGATGAACATATAAAGAAAGGAAGGCATGAAGAAAACACGTTATAAGCTTAATAATAATTCTTCTCTGGTTGATAACTCTCTTGAGGTTTATTGCGCAAATTCTGAAGACACAGGCATACGAGTACAGCAAGTCCTAGCTTACCACTAAATCAAATCAGTTACTGTACCATTTACTGGACTAATAACAAAACACTGAATGTTCCCTTTTCTCATTACGAGCACATTATGTTGGGATTATGACCAAAAGAGATACCCCTGATAACTACTTCTCGATAGAGAAACTAAGCAGAAATTTGTTTGGACAAAGCTATTTATATCACACCAATCTGTGGGCACCTGCCACAAATACTAGTGTAACTAATATCTTTCTCACCTGTCCTACCAGAGCATACACAGTCATTTACTGTGTTACAGAATTATCATAAATCAACCACTAACTGCATTGTAGAAGCAAAGGTATAATATGAACAGTCCTAATTCAACACCCAATCAACAGGTCTTCGTTCACTTACAGGTATTTCAATATGCCTGTTGCACTTGCAACTTAGAAGTATCACTTTTATCATGAAATAGTACTTGGAAGGGTTTTTTTTGTTTGCTTGGGTTTAAGGTGCTTTATTATTTTTGAAGACATACAACATAAAATGAGATCTGCCTGCTAAATTAAGCAACTTGCAAAGCAGTGACAAAAGACAACCTCCACAGGAGTCTCCAGTCCATCTAACTGAACAAAATACATGGCTGCATTTGCACACTTTCCACATATCCAGATGATAACACCTACTACAAACATTTGCAGTCTGAACGGATATCAAGTCAATCTTTGCCTTCCCACCTGCTATCAACTCATTCAGAATCACTTTTAACTTACACAGTATGACTGATATCATTCAGCTGATTATTCCCATCCTCAAGTGCAGGACTGAAGGGTTCACATCGCTTCCACCCATCTTCTGTTTTAACCCATCTCCAACCAGGAGATCTCCAGTCTTGTCCCAAAAATGGCATGGTTTCTCTGTAAGTAACAAGAAGATTGTCTGTTATTAGTAATAAAACTTGCAATACTCCTTGTCGTTAATTCTTAAGACTAAAGGAAAAAAAAGAATATAATTGCCAGGAAGAAAGTTGTCTGTAGAGTGTCCTTTTAAGAAACAGATTCAGTGATTTAAGTACATTTTTGATTCTGTAACCTTATTCTTCCTGTCTTGCAACATTTGTTTCCCAGTTCTTTAGAGAACAAGAAAAAAGAATCATGGTAGTGCAAGAAAGGGTTGATACCAACACAAGCAAAACTGTATCCTATGTAATCTGCTCCATAGTGATTACTGATTTTGAGACCTAATAAATGGTTTCCAAAGTCTTTGACAAGCCACAAAAATCAACATCGACACTTATTTTTCCCTAACACATAAATACTGAGTTTGTGCCACACAGTCTAGTGATGTTGCAGTAAAGGATTCTTCATTTTCCCAAATGTTTTCTCAGTTGTTGAGGGTCATCTCACACACTCGGTCACTAACTGGGAACCAGGACAAATGGACACAGCAACATAAAATCATTTGTGTTATCTCCCCTGAAAATCCTACAAAAACATGCAACTCCTCACATGTACATGATTCAAAGTGTTCTACTACCCTTTGCAAAGGGGAGATTCACTTCTCACACACTAAGTAAAAATCTGAACAAAGCAGTTTCCTAGACTTCAAAGGCTCTGACCTTGCTAGCTTTTGCCCTTCCCCTTCATCAGGCATATATGTTGCTCTTCAACTGGAAAATTTACATGCAAACTACACAGGGAAAACAGCATTACATATTAACATGTTTCAGATTTGGTAACACCAACTTTGTTCCTAATAAGTATGCCTTCTCTAGTATTTCTTCATCTTGGAAAAAAAAAAAGTTCGGCAACACCAGGCAAACATCACTATGAATTCATTTACCCATCTGTACTCTTGACCAACAGCCTTCACAATATACTAGTCAGAAGGCACAGAAACATAAACAAAAACTCTGAAGTAATACAAGTGGAGTGAGCCAGTATTTATTCTTTTTTAACTGACACTCTCCCTCCCCACCCCCAAAGAAGTGCATTCCCTAGCCCTCACCACTGACTGAAGTCCCCCAGCTAATCATAACTCAGTCTCCCTCTGCATCTGACTGGAATCTTCTCCAAAATTTACCACATCCTTTCCCTCAGTCACAAGTCATGTCCACCTACTTTTCTCATCTTTCCAGTGCTTCCTAGAAGCAATATGAAGCATAACAAATTTTTTCACCCCCCAAGCTGTTCGGAACTCATTTCATTTTGACTAAAATGAAGGCCTCTTCTCTTTAAGATACAACTGCTTTAAAAGTTGGTGCTCATGAGTGCATTTCAGAATAACATAGGTTACAGCATTTAGGTTACAGCATTTTTACTTCTGCCAAGATATATAGAATTCACCTGAAAAATTGTAAAGTTTGTGAAAGAGATTAAGGAAACAGCAGACAGCAAGTCAAAGCCATAACCTTAGACAAACATAAACCAAAAGTTTTGAACTGCCTCTACAGATACAGAGCTCACAATCTATTCCAGGTCAGCAGCTCTGATATAGAAATAGTACAGTGTTGTAGTTGCATGCCATTACTCAAATACTAAAATTCAGAACCACGGAGATCATCAAAGGCTGAATGATATAAATCCCCCATACAATAATGGAGGGGAAAAAAAGGACTGAAAATATTTCAGTAATACCTACATTGATAAAGAATTGTTGGGAAAAGGAAGTGAAAACTTCAAGGACATACAGCAAGGTGGTAATGTGTATTGTTAGAACACAGCAGCCCAAGTTACAAAAAAGTGAGGATAAAGAGGGGAAAAAATCATGAAAACAATACAAGATGACATAGAGTATAACAGTAATGATACCAGGAAGTGTGCACAGGCACATGTCGAAGACTACTGATGCCTGCTCCAGAAATCCTGGAAAACCATATGCAAGACTAAAAGCTCAGATATGGGAATGATTTATGTTTATGCATGATATATTGAGCACATTCTTTTTCCTAAGAGAAAAAAATAAGGTGTTAGAAAATCCACAAATAAGTAATTTTAAAGAAGTTCAAGTAATCTGTGTAAGATTACAGAAAGTCAGTAATTCTGTGAGATTGCCACATGTTGACCTAATTTTTTTTCCAAAGAAGCAGATGCTTCACTATTGCACCAGGAGCGTATCCATCAGCAGAAATCCCACAAATAACCTGTTCTCATGCTCAAATTTGCAGCTCGTGGAGTCAGACAAGTACCAGTATACTCCTAGTAACAGCACACATGCAACTAGTAAAAAGAAAATAAATCCCATTGCTTCTCACTTCCCGTGGGAGTGTAGTATAGATTTGATTGCTGTTCAGAAGAAAGTCACCAAATTTTAAGATGCTGACATGTCTATCTAACTTCTCTTCTATGTGTCTCTCATATGAAAGGTAATGGAGTTTGACCTCCTGGACAGACATGAAGGTTCATGCTATTACTCTGCCTCCACCAAAACTTTGCTTCCCAGTGTAGCACTGCACTAAAGCATCCCTGTGGCTTCCAGACCAGAGCTTGCTTTCAAGAGTTCTAGCATACTTTATGTAGTTCACCTTCAGTACCAGCAAGCAGCACTTGTTAAAACTTTCACCACAACAAAAGATGAGCGCCCTTGACCTGGATTTTAAGGAAAATGCAGTGGGAGTAAGTTTCTTAAAACAAAAGGGCACTGAGGAAAGAATGTGGTCATTAACTAGCAACAAGACAAGATACTGATTGTGCTTAACTTTTCCTAAAAACAATTAAGAACAAGGATTCTCCACTTTGCAACATACACCTTTTCGTCAGGAGAAGGGGAAAAGGACTGAGGAAACATCAGCTACCAGAAGGAAGCGGAGGAGAGCTGCATATGGTGTCTTAGTACAGCTAAAGATCACAGTAAATGCTTTTAGGCATCCTTAAACTCGTGAGTTCTGCTTTCCACGAGGTAGACCTCAACATGAGCAAACTTCACTGCAATGACATGCAGAGTTGCAGCAAGACATCTTATTACTCTGCCACTGCACTGGAGAGCTCTTCTGCCTGTATGTACCTTCCTGTACTTAAGGACATGTTGCTGTGAACCAAACCAATCCTGTAATTTAGCAACAGGAGTGTTGCCAACCTGATGAGAACAGGTGAGATTCCCCCACTTCCTAACAATCCAACAGCACACCCATCTCCTCCTTTAGCATGCGAAGGAAACCTCTTCAGCAACTCAACTTTTACCAGAAGCTGCTCCTTTACACTCCCACTACAGGCAGATGACACCAGACGACCTTCTTCGAGGAGCGAGCCCACTCAACCTCTTTGATTCCGAAGTCACAGAGGTGAAGGCTGCTTACAGGCTCCATCCTACCCCATCTTTTTCCGTATCAGACGACTGTCTCACATCAAGCCTCAGCCTTCAGCGCGGCCATGATTCACCAGCTCCTCAGCTTCGCCCTCTCCCGCCCCTATTCCGACTGAGCCGTTTCTGCGCACCCAGACCACACACCGCGGTCAGCTCCCAAGGGACACAACCGCTCCTCCTCTCCAGCTGGACTTCTCTCCCTCGGCTTCAGCCCCCCGCCCGCTGCTGCCTCAGCCCCCGCGGCGCCCAGCTCGCCCACGCTCACACGGCTCCGGGATACCCCAACACCCAACCCCTCCGGGCAACCCCTCCCCGCAGACCCATCTGTCCAGCCCGGCCCGAATCAGCCCGGCCCGCTCCGCCTCAGAGCCCCGCGCCTCACGCACCCAGTACCGACCGTTGCGCTCCCCTCGCCACAGCGGTGGCGGTACCCCAAACGACCGACCCGACGCCCCCACTCTCGCACTCAGGCCAAGCCGCGGGGCTATTGACGGAAGTAACATAGGGCTGAGCTCCTCCCGCCCCCTCCGCCCCGTTCATTGGCCGCCGGCCGCGACGCTTGTTGCTACCCTGCAGCGCCCTTCTCCATTGGCCGAACGGGGGTGGTGGCGTCACCGGCGGGTGCGGGCCAGGCGCGTCACGTCAGGGTG
>VXBZ01009393.1:110664-145073 GCA_013399135.1 Heliornis fulica
GGCCCCATCCAACCTGGCCTTGAACACCTCCAGGGTTGGGGCATCCACCACCTCTCTGGGGAGCCTGTTCCAGCGCCTCACCACTGTATCCATGAAGAACTTCCCCCTGATATCCAATCTAAACCTTCCCTCCTCCAGCTTAAATCCACCCCCCCCTTGTCCTACCACTATCTACCCTTGTAAAAACCTGAATCCCCTGCTGTCTATGTGCTCCCTTGAAGTACTGGAAGGCTGCAGTGAGGTCCCCCTGCAGCCTTCTCCAGGCTGAGCAAGCCCAGCTCCCTCAGCCTGTCCTCATAGGGGAGGTGCTCCAGCCCCAATCACCTTTCTGGCCTCCTCTGAACCCCCTCCAACAGCTCCACATCTTTCTTGAATTTGGGGCCCCAGATCTGGATACAGTACTCCAGAAGGGATCTCACAAGGGCAGAGCAGAGAGGTTCAATCCCCTCCCTGTCCCTGCTGGCCACCCCTCTTCTGATGGAGCCCAGGACACCATTGGCCTTCTGAGCTTCAAGAGCACACTGCTGGCTCATGGTCAGTTTCTCGTCCACCAGAAGAGCAGGTTGTGCTGCCAGCCCTTCCTTCTGTTTTCAAACCTATTGGATGGTCTCGGCTGAGTTTGAAGCATCAGTGCTCTCTGAGGCACTTGAGTGAGGGTGACAGAGCACTGGGATAGGCTGTCCAGAGAGGCTGTGGAGTCTTCTCTGGAGACATTAAAAACCCACCTGGACATGTTACTGTGTGACCTAATCTAGGTGATCCTGCTCAGGCAGGGGGGTTGCACTAGATGGTCTTTTGAAGTTCCTTCCAACCCTTGACATTTTCTGATTCTGTGATACCATGAGTTCCCATAGGAGCCATGAGACTCAGTGGCTGGAGGAGGACACGGATGCAGGGCTGCCGTGGGGAGCAGGAAGAATCCAGGCACCCAGGAGCAGTTGCAGAACCTGGGTCAGTTGTTGCTGTGCCAGCTGTAGTCCAGGTGTGCATCATAGGCGGGGCACATTGCCTTTGGGTGGCTTCCAGGGTTGCATGTGACTTGTGGCTATGGCAGGCTTCTTGTAACGGCGAGATTTGTGGGAGATTTGAAACGGCTCAGTAGGAAAACAAGCTCATGGAGCCCCTTGGTTTTTAAAGCTTTAAGTCATGAATATATGATCATGTGAACTTCTGAGCTTTCATGTAAAATCAGTCATTTTCTTCTGTATGAATGTGTAGGAGAGTATCAAAAGAGCTAAAATAAAATCACATTATAAAAAATTTTAATCGGTCTTAAATATTTTGTGCTGTAGAGCAAGGGTTTGACTTTTAATTATTTGAACGTTCGGGATTGGCAGTGCTGAAATTGCTGCAGCTTGTCCCTGCCTAGAAGCATTCTCTAATCCTTTTGCAGCTCTTTCCCATATGAAACTGGAGGTTATGATCTTACAACTTCAGTGCTATAAAAGCACAGAATTCAGCATAGGCTCTAGTGTCTTAGAAAGGCTTCTATTCTTTAGGCTTGAAAAAGAGACATTGGGATCGTTTATTTATTAAGATGTCACTTACTAATTAAACTACTGTCGTAGAAGTAGGATCCATCCCTTCTCACAAGGAGAGAAAAACCTCTATACACGAGGGTTTCTCGAGAACCTGTAGCCCTGACACAAATACAGCCATGGCAAAGGTGCTGCCTCTGCCATGAAGCCTTCTTTGAAGAAGGCTGTAGGCCATGCTGCCCGCCAGCCTGTTTGTCACATGGGAGGATATGGCACTTGAAAAGCATTTCCCAGCCTAATGTTGGGAAAAAGATATGAGTCAGTGTTGATGGTCTGGAACTTTTTATGGGGCAGCACACTTTCTCACAACAGTTTTAGCCTTACTAGCCCTCTTCTCTCATGTCATCAGCCCGTCTAGATTCTTGCTGACATCACTGGCTGCTGCAGGCAGCCTTTAGCCAAACATGGCTAACGACAGGTGAGCATACCCACAGTGATCCTCACATGCACTGGCCCAAATGATTTTGTCATAAATACATGTCTCATCAACAATACAGGATCTTGTAACACTCCTTACCCAGCCCATGTAAGGGTCTTTTTTTTTCTCTTTTGGTTCTAGATCTAGAAAATTCTTTCATAACATGGCAAAAATCCTTACGTCTCAAGATTTCTTCTGTATTTTTCTCTCTGCCTCTTGAAGTATCCTATAGCATGTGGACATAGGAGTACAGAGTTACCTTGCAGCTCAGATGGGCAGGTGGGATCTGACTAGCAGAGCACCACGGGTGAAACATCTAATCCAAAATTGATGCAGATCAGAAAATGATGTAGCTGCATGTTTACCAGGCAGCACTAAAACACTGAAAATAAACTGGGGCTTACTTCTTGAAGAAGTGCAGCCTTGTGGGAAGGACCTGCATGGGGGCAGTTTGTGAAGGAGTGTATACTGAGAGAGAGACCCCACACTGGAGCAGTGTGAGTGACAGAGACAAAGCTTTATGGGCTGACCCAAACCCTATTCCCCACCCCCCTGTGACACTGGTGGAGGGGAGGAGAACAGCAGGGTGATGTTGAGTCTGGGAAGAGGGGTTTGAAGAAAAGGTTGTTTATCACTCTCCTGTATATTGTTTTCTTTAAATTATTTTTTAAGTCACGGTACATTAAATTAACATTCCCCAAATGGAGTCTGTTTTACCTGTGACAGTAATTGGTGAGGAATCTCCCTGTCCTTAGATGGACCAAAGAACTTTAAAATCTGATTTTCTCCATCTGTCCAGCTGAGGAGAGGGATTGAGAGAGCAGCTGGGTTAGCACCTGGCAGCCAGCCATGGTTAGCCCATTACACTGCCTTCATCATGAAGCCCATCTGGTGGATGGTACCCTGGGTGAGTATTTCACATATTCAGGATACATGATGGAAGGAGGAAGCCTTGTACCTCGTTTCTTGTACCTTTGTTCTCTTTCATGGTATAGGTTCTAGAAAGGCAAAGACAAGTCAAATGTGTCTTCTCAGCTTGGGCAATCACACTCTCTGACTTGTGCTGAAAATTTTATCAAGTCATTCCTAGCTGAGGTACATAAGCAACTGGGTTTTGTATGACAGCTCTCTTTCTTGAATATTCACTGCTACTTATATCCAGCTACAGTATATTACCTGCTGGCTTCAGTGTATTTATGTTAATTACACATTAGAGGGAGCTGCAACAATGAGGATTTATTTACTTATTTATTTTTAGTACAGAGCCACTTGTTACAAGACTTCGTGTATGTGTGATTTCATTCCAAATGTCTTAAAATCTTGTGCCAGCTCAAGAAGTTGTAAAGTGATTATTACCTATAGTTAGTGTTGAACCATTCTCTCTATTGCAAGTGTATTTTTAGCTCTCTGTACTCCCTAGAAGTCTTTTTGCTATTTCGTATTACTTTATTTTATTTTTATTTTTTTTAAACAGAAGCTGATAACTGTTCAAATTAGCAAATGTAGAAGTATTTCTCTTGGAAAGTACAGTTGCTCTGAGTCCAAGCTTCTGTCTGTGAAAAACTCATCTGTGTGATTTAGGTTCTAAGACTGAGAAATCTATTTTAAAATATTTTTTATGAGTGGTAAACGCCTATGTTAAAAATGTACAAAAGACAATGTGTTGGTCATTTTTGTGGGGATTTTAAACATTAAAATAACATAATGGAATGCAAAACTTCTAAGACTATTCTAATCAACACCAAGCAGCTCAAACAATTATTGAGTAATTCATCAATCGATGAATCAGATGCTATTCTGTTTCAGGCATTCTTCAAAAAATTCTACTTGAAATTTTTTATTCTGGCATCACAATCCTTACTTGGACCTTGTTATGTTTTATTTATTACTAAACTGCTCTGCACTGTGACTTCGATTACATCAGAGGGATGTAATGTGAAGATTACACTAAACCTCAACCATCTCCTGTTGTGCAGTGAGGAGAGTTACCCGTACTATTGATTGCAGGTCCTTGTGAGTAGTACAGATGGGAAAACCTAGATCATTGACATGTTTATATGAAATTAGGAGACCTACATAAAACAGAAAATTCAATCTTTCCAATTTTTCCCCTATAAGTTACTTAAATTGCAGTTTTTATTTAATAAGCCACAGCAAAGGTGAATTCTGTATATGAGCTGGCACTGATGGAAACCCAAGTTGGTTTGCTTTTAAGTTACTTTGCTTAGAGAGCTGAGGCACATAGTTAAAAGCAAAATAAATGGTATCTTTTAGGGTGGCTCAGGATGGGATCATAGAGAAGATGAAGCAATTTTTATCAGTACTCATATTTCCTGACCTACTTGGTTTGAAAAGATGCATCATGTTTATAGGATTCCCTTTCACTTTTTCTTAGAATTCATCTGAAAATGGGAGTTTTGGTTGATACAAATGGCCTTCTTTCCCCTGGGAGACTCATTTTCACTTTGCTATGTAATCTCTATATTTCTCTCAGAGAATAGTTATGCCAAATAGTAACCACAGCCTGATTCAGTTACTTAGCAACACTTAATGCTAACAAAAAGAAGCAGAAATGTGATGCAGCAGCAGTAAAAATCATTAGACAGTAGTAGGGAGCTCATGACACTAATGAAGACAGAAGTCATACTATTTTATAGGCAAAACAAAACAGGAAAAGAACACATAATTCAAGAAGTTGCCATTTTTCCAAGGAATGCATTGGTTATAGTTTCATTTTTTCAGGAAAGCTTCCAACCTGTGGAAAAAAGCAAATCTTGGACAAAAACCTCATTGTCCTAAATATTACCTAACATGTGTTTTCCAGTGCATTACACAGTTCTCAGAAGTTTCTTTTGTGATTGGCATTTTTTTCCTAAATCTTTAGCATCACTACAAGAGGTGATGCTGCTGCTCTTCCTTCATTGCATTTATTACTCTCCCCAAAATCATGAGGAGATAATATTTAAGTAACTATATACATGCATATAGAGCATCCCTCCTCCTAGAGGCTTGGCTGCTGTGGCTCAGGTTCAACTTGGAGGTGGTGCAGCCCACATCAGTCCCCTTCCCCACAGTAACAATGAAGAGACAACCCACGGGGCTGTGGACAACCAGCCCAGCTGACAATGTAACTTGCTGCACTCAGCACCAACCTATACCTGCAGATTCACCTTGGACCTGCCTCACCACTTGACTGATGATCTGGACTCTGGGCTGAAATCACACCACCATCTGTGAGCCTGCCCTCATCTGTCATAGACAAGCTTAGGAAGTGTGGGCTAGATGACTGGACAGTGGGGGAGGTTGAGAACTGGCTGAATGGCAGAGCTCAGAGGGTTGTGAGAAGTGGCACAGGGTCTAATTGAAGGCCTACAGGCGGTGATGTCCCCAGGCATCAGTATAGGGTCTGGCTTTATTCAACAAATTCATCAAGGACCTGGATGAAGGGACAAAGTGTACTCTCAACAAGTACAGCGATGACACAAAACTGGGATGAGTACCTTACGCACCAGCAGGCTGCACTGCCATTCAGCAAGACCTGGACAGGCTGGAGAATTGAGTGGAGAGGAACCAAGTGAATTTCAACAAGAGCAATTGCAGGGTCCTGCACCTAGGGAGGAATAACCGCAGGCACCAATACAGGCTGGGGGTTGACCTGCTTTTGAAAAGCAGTGTTGCAAAGGACCTGGGAGTCACAGAATCACGGAATTGTAGGGGTTGGAAGGGACCTCGAGAGATCATCGAGTCCAATGCCCCTGACAAACCAGGTTCCCTAGAGCAGGTCACACAGGTCGGCATCCAGATGGGTCTGGAATATCTCTAGAGAAGGAGACTCCACAACCCACCTGGGCAGCCTGTCCCAGTGCTCCATCACCCTCACGGTGAAGAAGTTCTTTCTCACATCCGTGCAGAACCTCCTGTGGTCCAACATGTGACCATTGCCCCTTGTTCTGTCCCCACAGACCACTGAAAAGAGGTTGGCCACCTCCCTTTGTCTCCCATACTTCAAATATTTGTAAACATTGATGAGATCCCCTCTCAGTCTTCTCAAGGCTGAAGAGCCCCAGCTCACTCAGCCTGTCCTCATAGGTGAGATGCTCCAGGCCCTTCATCAACTTTGTGACCTCTGCTGGACTCTCTCCAGGAGATCCCTGTCTTTTTTTTTTCCTTTCTTTTGTCCTGGGGGACAAGCCCTCCATAAGCCAGCAGTATGCTCTTGTGGCCAAGAAAGTTAATGGTCTTCTGGGGTGCATTAAGAAGACTGTGGCCAGCAGGTCAAGGGAGGTTCTCCTACCCCTCTACTCTGCCTGGATGATACCATACCTAGAGTACTGTGTCCAGTTCTGGGCTCCCAGTTCAAAAGACAGGGAGAGTCCACTGGAGAGCTTCAAAGATGTTGAGGAGACTGGAGCATCTCATGTGAGGAAAGACTGAGAGAGCTGGGTCTGTTTACTCTGGAGAAGACTGAGTATCTGATCAATGCTTATAAATACCTTAAGTGTGGTTGTCAAGAGGATGGGACCAGACTCTTCTCAGTGGTGTCCAGTGACAGGACAGAGGGCAACAGGGACAAACTGGAACACAGGAAGCTCCAGCTCATCATGAGGAACACAACTACTTTACTTTGAGGGTGGCACAACACTAGAACAGGTTGCTCAGAGGAGTTGTGGAGTCTCCTCTGGAGATATTCAGAACCTGCCTGGACACGAATCTGTGCAACCTGCCCTAGGTGATCCTGCTTTAGCAGGGGGTTGGACTAGGTGATCTCCACAGGTCCCTTCCAACCCCAACTGTCCTGTGAACCTGTGATAGCCCTTGGCTGGTGAGGTCCCTGCCTTGGTGCCCCAGGATTCCTTTCAGCTTCCCAGTCTGCAGGAAGATAGCATAATCAGAGAAATTGCTCTCCAAAGGCCACTGGGAATGGAAAGCCTGTATAAAAAGAAACATTTTATATGAGCTTTGTGAAAAAATGAATTCACAGATGTGCAGTAGGTTATTAACAATTACATTAAAAGATGTACTTATTGTCAGCATGTATTCACAAATCAATGCTGGATGTAGAACTTTATTATGAAATATGTTTCATCATATAATAATTCAGTGTTGAATGTAAAAACATTTATTTTGCTTGGAAGAAACACTGTATAGTGCAAGGCAAAAAAATTTGAAAACGTAATTATTCTAGGAAAAAAATGGTAACAGTTTGCTGGGAAATAACATTAAGGAAGAAATAGAAGAAGTTTCAGTGTTGGAGGGAAAACCACGATTTTAGTTAAACTCCGGAGAAACAATATGAAAAACAGCATGTACCATATCTTGAGAGAAATCTTTAATTGAAAGCACTGGGACACCGACAGAAATTACACTGTTTGATCAATGACAGGTTGAATACTGCAACTAACTCGCTCACAGTGGGGGAAATGTGAGGTCAGAATGAAGTTTCGAAAAAGAAATTTTCATTTTTCAAAAAAAAAAAAGAGCTTAGTTTATGCAAGAGAGAGAACTTAGAAAGGAAATGTGCTAGTTGAGGAATTCGCTCCATGGGGTGGAATTTCATGGCAGTTCAAGCTATACGGGTAGCAGATGACTTATAGAAGTGAGTTTTACAGCTTTTATGCTAGTGAAGGATGGTGAGAGATTTGATAACATTTTACTTCAGACCTTTAATCCAAACCCCCCCACAATTTTTAGAGAAAGACTTCCTGTATAGGTGAGTCACCAGTTGTTTTCACCAAATTTCTATGCATCCATATAACCAATGAGTTGCTTTGGATTAGTGGTTTCAAATATGTTCATAAGAGAAAACGAGAGCTGCAGCAAAATCTGGGGACACACAGCTAAAGGAGAAAATGGATTGAAACTGAAGACAATGTTGTAATAATTAAAATAGATATAAAATTAATCTGTAAATGAGAAGATATGTGTTATAGAGCAGAGATTCTCTCTCCTTTTCCTCTTTTTCTCTCATCTTTTCCCATGGGAAGTATTGGAACAAAGAAATCTAATTAATTTTAAAGAGAAGCTTAATCAGTACATGAAGGGGGCTATATGATGTAGTTCAATCTG
The DNA here is from genome assembly GCA_013399135.1 of Heliornis fulica. NCBI lineage: Eukaryota > Metazoa > Chordata > Aves > Gruiformes > Heliornithidae > Heliornis > Heliornis fulica. Next base: position 118,687 of record VXBZ01009393.1, read on the forward strand.
ACAGCAGGGCACTGAATGAAAACTACTAGAGGTACCCGAAAGGCTAAGAAAAGTATTAAACTGTGAGGCTACTGTTCTACAAAGTGATACACTTTAGTGTTTGCTATAATCCTCAACTAAAGGACATGGTTCACACTGCTACTAGCTGCCATAGGTAGGTTTATATCAGTACGAATTCTGAGAAAGAGAAAGATAGCTAGAGACTATTTGGAGAAAGTGGATGTTCATCAATGTGGCTAGACCTGATAAATTGGGTTAGTTGAGTAACCATTTTAAAAATACTAGCAGTTATGCCAAAAACCTGTGGGGGATTGGAGAAATGTGGCAGAACTGCAGAAGGGCAAACGAAATGTCTATTTTTAGAAAAGGGAAAAAGTAACTAAAGATTATAATTTGTAAATTTAAATTCCGTTAGAGAAATTTGGAATTAACACAATCTCTTTAGTGAGATGGAATATTGGAATAGAGTGTGTGCATGGCAAATAGGTAGGTGGTAGGAAAGTGATAGGATCTTTTAGAATGTGGAAAGATACGCTAAGAATTAAAAATGACCTTGGAGAAATAGTCTGAAAAGCAGAACGGAATTCCCTACAGGCCTGCTTTTATATATCCACTCATAATTAAAAAGTCTGCCCATGGTATGCTCCTATCCCTCTAGCTATGCCTATAATATAACTGCTTTTTAATGGAATTGTGTAAAACCAAACTAAGTTACTGGTGCTACCAGTAGCTGTCTTCTACTTAACAGCAGAAGCTGTATCTGATAAAACAGTAACATTATTTGGATCAACCTCACCATTCAGGAAATCAAAAAGAAAGTGTTTTGAAGAAGAGAAAAAATACTGACCTTTGCTTATACAGGTGAAACACCCTTAAATAATAGTTATGGTACACAACTTTATGTTGTGTTGCTTATGGTAGTATGAGAACAGAATCAGGCTCTCTGATTTATTAAAAACTTTAATGGAAGCCAACACATTTAATCTGTTTCATCTACATGAGATGCAGAATCCTAAATTGCAGTAGTTTGGGGTAAAAACAAATGTTCCTGGTTTGCACATATACTCTCTTTAGTTCAGTGGTGTCAAAGAAATGTGGTTCTGGCTTCCCAAGTGTCCTGTTTCAGGTTTGCTTTCTGAAGGGAACTGCAGGTTCAGGAAAGAGGAAAGGTCTTGTACAACACAGAATCTGACTGAACACCCTTTAAGTCAGTGTGTCTTTCCACTGACATAGCAGACTCCAGAGCAATTTCAAAGCCAAACTAACCAATTTCTTCAACTATTTTGATACTATACTTAGGTTATTTTCCATAACTGGAAAATTTTCCTCTCTTACTGGAAATTTTTCTCTAGTGAATTTTGCATGTTCAAATTAATGGCTAGATTTACTGAGGTTTTGGTATTTTCAGTTTCCTTTTCTTATGTCCATGCAGTTTTGTCAATGTAAAGGAAGAGAAGAGGCTGAAATGAGGTATGGGCACAAGGAAGAAGGGGAGATGTTGAGATAAACCCAATTATTTCTGTAGAGGTAGGTAGAAGAACTAGTGTTTTGTGATAATCACGAGGTACACTCGAGCATTGCAAATTCTGCTAACGTCGATGGCTGCTTCTGCGGGATGCAGGCTTTGCCCTGATGCTCGTTTTTACAGACATAGTTGGTACCATGTTTTATGTTTCTTGCCTCATTCTAAGATTTAAAACAAGAACAAAATTGTGTGGCTTTTTGACAAGAAGAGATGTTTTAGCAGCTTTGAAGCATTGAGTCATCGTAGACATTTGTGTTTCAGATGGGATTTTAATGGCTATTTTCTTTGAGATGTGTTATAGCTGCCATTGATAGTGACAAATGGATAGATACCATGTAAGTCTTCATCCCTTTCAGATGTCCCGTAAGGACTTTGAAACATCTCATTTTCACTCTCTCCTTTCTCAGGAGATCTGAGTTGCGGGGCTTTCTCCTCAAGTCCACTGTTCATTCTTGACTTCAGGCAGTTCATGGCTTTGGCCAGAGGGAGTCACTGTCATATTTAAAATGCACCGACACTGGAAATCAGAGGTTTTTATCCAGTCTTTGTGCGCATGTAACCCTGCCTGCCTGTTAGGCTTGGATTTGGTTGTTGGGTTTGTTTTTTTTTCTTTGGGGTGTGTTTGTGTCTCTGTGTGTGTGTGGGGGGAGGGTGTGGTGTGTGTGTCTGTGTTGAGAAATAAATTGTGGTTCTAAATAACATGTTACTGTTTGTTTTAAAAGTGTAATTTTCAGTGATGCTGAAGGAGAGTAGCAATAGTGGATTACCACTCTGACACAGAGATGACAAAACCTTTAGTTGGTAATGTGTTAAGAGTGATGAGATTCAGAATAATTTTATCCTATCTTGGAAGGATGCAAAGAGAAACAATTCTAATGAGTGAAACCAAAAGTCAACTATTATAGAGGTTGCTCTATAATATATGGTTTATATATTGTATATTTACACCTAATTTAACTGCTCAGAAGTCTATCAGAGATTAGTACATGGTCAGTAATTCTCTACCTCATCATTAGTAGTTCTCACAGTGAGTAATTCTACACAATCTGTGGTAGAATCTTTACAAAGAGTTCCTTTTGGAAGCACTAAACAGAAAAAGCCTTAAAACGTCATGTATTTTGTGATATAGGAGCACAGTATATTTTTATGATCCTTATTCACAGTCTTGCTCACCATGTAATTACAATCCTTAAATTCACATTTCCTAGTGAAGGACCTGAAATGCTAGTTTTTAATTGTTACTGTGAGTTTGTCCAGTGAAGTTTTATGGGGTGAACTTCCTGCATTTGGTTATTTGTTCTTTGCTTGCTGTATTAATGTGAACACCACTTTGTATGACAGCCTTCTTTAAGTGCCATCCAAGCCTTGGGGGAGTCAAGGAGGATTTTGAGCTTTATTTCAAAAGAAATGTTTATACAGGAGAAAAGCAACTGCATATATGCAACTACAGTTCTAAACTTTATAGCTAAATTCACTGTCAGTCTAGGACTAAAAACAGTCATGAAAGGCCTGGACAATTTTTTTTTCTCTGTAAGAGGGAAGAAACAAAAGGAGCATTTTGTTCAGAGTGACAGACAGATTTTTGCATAGCTCCTGGGACTGTTCTGCTATGCAGAAGGGGACTCCTTGGCAGCCCATTTATCCAGTTCTCAGCAAGGTTTAGAACAATTCCTCCTGAATGTGCATTTTTTTCACATTTATTGGAAACTTAGGTTGTAATTTTATGGATATCCTAGGTATGAAAGTCTGTTGAAATGGTCAGGAATCGTTAGGAATCAATTAAAGGCATTGAGCTTAGCAGAATTATTTTTACTGGTGCATTTTTGATAGAAAAAGAATGATTATAATCAAATTAAACATAGTCATTTTCAGAAGTACACAAGACTGGGAGTTTTCAGTCATTCATTATTTGAACATAAGCAATATATGAAGAATTAAATCATTTGTAAAACCTATTAAGATAAAACTGACTAATTAACACCCGTATTACATTGGAGAAACAGCAGGAAGTGAGCAATGTGCCTTTCAAGTTGGAAATTTATGCTAGCAAATACCCATAAACAATGTAAATAGTCTTGCTGGTAGCATTGGGAATGCTATTTAGACTGACATTGCATAGCTAGGTGTACAGTTATCCCACCATCTAGAGGCAAGAATTGCTCACATATTTTTCTCTTGCAAGCACCCTAGTTAAAAGATCAGAGCATTTACTGCAGCAATTTGTACTTACCTGTACACATAAGATAAATAAATGTCTTGAGAACTTAGGGAATGGAACAGGAACCACATTCCATTGATTCTCATTTTTTCCTTTCTTCTGTTTTCATCCTACCTTGACTTTCTAGGGCTTGGACAATGTACTTCCCACACTGCTCCCCAGTAAAATAACAAAGGACTTGCACACACTCACAGCAGAGAGCTGTGGGCTGGTGGCCTGTCTCCTTTCATTTGGTTTCTGGGTTCTGTGGAGATTTATGTTCTTCCTGGCTCTGACCTGAGAAAAAGGCTGCCCTGGACCTGGATTGTCCCCAAGACTATGGTGGCTCTCTATTCTTTTGAAGATATGGTGTTTAGTATTACAGAATTACTGAATCACAGCACGTTAGGAGTTGGAAGGTACCTCAAATGATCATCTAGTCCAAACCCCCCCTGACTGAGCAGGATCTAGTATCTAGATCATCCTGTGGTCTCTTTGAGAAAACAAAATAGTACCCAATGATTGCACCCACACTGTCATATTAAATATCTAGAAAGCGAATTTTAGGGAAAAAATGGCATTTTAAAAATATATGTGACATAATACAACAGGCATCACAGCTCTCTTTGGTGTATGCCACTAGTATCCCTCAAAAGGAAATTCTGGGTTTGTATAGTGCTTAAAACATTCCATGGAGCACATCACCTGCTATATGGATCCAGTGCTGTGCAAATGTTCCAGCTGCTTTTGCAAAAAGACAACCTGAAGGAGAGCTCTGAAGTTTTAGATCTAGTTTTAGATATATTCTATGTTTCATAGATTTATTTCTATGAAATATAAAATGCTTCATAGAAAAAAAACAGAATGCAGGCTGTGTGTCAGGGCAGTATGTAAATCAGAAAGGTGTGCTATCTCTAATGGTCTGTGTGCAATTGTTTTACCTTCCCAAAGCTGAATAATTCATACCAGGAGAGGTCAGCCACCCCTAATCACTAGAAATAAGTCTTTGAGATGATTTAGAATTTGGAGCACTCTGAGGATTGCAGAAAAGAGGTATTCAATTTGTTTAGAGATATAGGTGACGTGGTGAAAGGTGACCCAGTCAGATCCTTTATATTCTGTAGTTGTCATAGAGGTCCGGCTCTGTGATGACACTCTTTGTGGAAAACTATTGAAACAGAAAGGAATTTTGCCTGGGTAATGGCAGCAGGATTACATCTCTTAGAAACCTGTCCTGTGGGATTTTCATCACATTTAAATCAATATGTTTAAAAGAACATATTTATGGTTGTGCTAATAATTAATTGTTGCTGTTAACCTCTACCCTAATATTAATTCTTCAACTGTGGGAGAATGCAGAAGTTATCTATTGATCATTACAGTTAGCACATCATTCTGATTTACCTGCCTGAAAGATATTACAATTTGTTGTTGCTAAATTAAAAACAGTTAATCGCCTTCCTGTATTCATTTATATTAAGGGCTTCATTTCCTGATTAAATTTGCTGACAGTTCTAAAATGTAAATGCATGCCATGTACTATTTTTGTGTTTCTATTTTATAGCATGGTTATATTTTATTCATTTAATTAAATAAAGTCTGAAGGAAGAAGTAATTTATAACTTAGATACTTAATCTTTTGTCTCCAGAGTTTGGATCTATACAAACTGTATTTGGCGTAGTAGAGATAAGAGACGTCAGGAGACAAGTGCTTTTTCAACCCTTTGAGCAGTACTAGGTTAAGTTTCTGTAGTGACTGGTGAAGTTTCATCTGGATTAGTACTGTTTTGGTTGCTTATTCCTTTAGTAGTCACTTGCATGCTGTTATATTGCACTGCCTGTCTTAAGTCCAGTGCTTTATTTCATGGGGATGCTGAAGCCAGTTTCCACCCATAATTGTGTCCTGGTTGGTCAACACGGCTAGCAATATGGCACGGTTTCCATAGGACCTGGTTGAAAGCCTTGCACTCAGCGTGTTCTGGTCTAGCTGCCTTCTTCAGTGCTCAGAGAATGGAACCACCTGTACGTTTGCTCCTAACACAAGTCCATAAGTTGGCAGAACTTTCCTGTGAGTGAAGTAGGAGGAATAAGACAGGTGATGGACCAATCTGTATTGTTTTTGTTCTCCTTACCTAAGACCAATGCACCCTCACCCAATGTATCCAAGCTTATATAAATGTGTTAGAAAGAGAGGCAGAAAGTTAATTACAGACCTAACTAAAGACAGGACCTTTCAAATAAGTCTGTGCCAGTCTGGAGAATTTATTTTCATGTCAGAAAAGTTACTGAACTAAACCAAATTTGAAATTATTTACCCTTACTTGAGACCACAAACTGACGGTCCTGGTGGTGGGAGGAACAGTCTGATAAATTCCAGTGGTGGCAGCAGCTCAGTGGCTGTAAAGCACTGAGTTCAGAGGATGAAAATGCATTAGGCAAGTGCTATACACTTTCAATAATCTATCACAGCACAATCTATCACCCATCTCCTTTTTCTTGGATGAAGCCACCTTCTAGCAACATCAGCAAAAATATTTGGAAGAAGATAGAGAAACATATGGCTTGCAGTACTCCACCGACAAATTGCTTCAGCAGAAAGCATGCCTTTCCATTTACCTTCTCAGCCAATGCTTAATCACAGCAACTAAGTGCCACTGCTGTGCCATATGGAAGCAGAGCTAACTGTGTTAACAGAAATTTAAACACATGTGGGGAGCATCACAGGAATTAGAGTCCTGGGAGTCGGGCAGGAACACTTGACAGAAAAGAGAGGAAAAAGTTGCACATTTCTTGAATCTTACTCTTTCCAAGGCACTCTCTCTTTTGGCTTAAGTTTTCACCTCATATGCTCCTTTTGTGTATCACTGTGCTCCATAAGTTTTAACTACTTGATAGAGTAGGCAGCAGTAACACTAAGAATGCTGCCCTGATCTTGCTGAAATCAGTGGCAAGACTCCAGTGGACTAGGGTGAGCCAGGATTTGTCTTTCAATGTAGATTCAATTCTATAAAAAATATTGGCTTGCAAAACCCAAACTAAAAAACCTTTCTGTTCTCTTTCTGAGCATTACAGGAAAATGCCACAACTGGATCCCTATTCTCCAGTTGCTTCCATTATGATGAATTACTGGGTTGTATCGTGCTTCAAGGTTGCAGGTCTAAAGGGATTGTCTTGGCAGCTTTGCTGTATCTTCACTTTAATCAATTATGTAATCAAATTGTCCTTCCTCTTCCAGTGTTTTGTAGAGCTCTCTTGAAATGATTAGAAAAGATTTAGAGGATACTAGATGCCCTCAGTGAGCACATAACTTGAGAATCTCATTACCACTCATGGGGAATATTGAGAACAGGACAATTTAAATGACAGGCTCACGTCCAGATTTGGACAGCTAATAAATTCCTTCCAGATTTCATGATGGTGAGTTAAGGTAGGATTCATCTCATCTGCCTGTAGCCATCTCTAGTTTAGGTATCTCCACCTGAGCTTGCTACCTGGGGTGTGGGGGGTGGGGAGAGAAATTGGCAGTATTAAGGCACATCAGCCATTTGGCATATTTTACACTTCTACTTTAGGATGAGATGACATGTTCCCTGAGAGTGCCTGTGTCTTTCCAATGACATGAGAGGGAGCCTTCAAGAGACATGAGAGGGATACCTACAACATAACTATGCCTGCTTAATTAGTGAGAGTGAGAGTTAGTCAGTCAGCTAGATTCACTCCCTCTGTGATCACCTTTCATTTTCCTGCAGGACATCCCATATTCCTTCCAGCTTTTGGGGAAGAATTTCAGTTCCCAGCATAGATCCTAATGACTGTACCATGACGACGTGGCCCCACAGAATTGAAATCCAACCGCCGCTTCAGAGTAATGACCTTAGAGACGTCATACAGTGCACATGCTAGTTGTTGGTAAAGTGAGAAGAATGGATAGAAAAGACAATCAAACTAATTTAAAGATTAGTGGAGACATAAAAATATGTGCCTAACTGCATGAAGTTGGAAAATAGACCTTCAAACACACCTCTGTTGTTAGACACTAGATGGCAACAGTATACATTAGAAATAGCAGATTGTCAACCAGTAAAAATAAACAATGCTGAAGTAATTGACTGAAGGAAAATCACATAGATTATTTTTAAACTACGTTTTGCATTACATTATAAAAAAATAAACCATGTTTAGAGTACCATATGCTTCTGCTATCAAGATACAGAACCTAGAGAAACTAATCTAAATCTAATAGAAAAGTTTGTAATTACTCTGAGTTAGAATCTGCCCTCCTATGAAACTATATGTATTTATTAGTAATTCTTCAATCTAAACAAAAGCGAAATGTAGCTTTTACTGACTGGATATTTACAAAGGGTCTGAAGGTCAAAGGCTCCACTCCTTTGCTCCTCAACTTGTTAAAAGAGTGTGTTCACAGAGCTTGAGAGCAGCTTTGGTTTTGATCAAATGAATTTGTAGAATTTATGAATGAAATTTTCATTTCCATTTCCATTTCCATCTCTGCAACAGAGTAGTAGACACACTACTTGACTCAATAAATAAAAAATTTAAAAACCACCCCCAACCAAAAAAATGAAAGACTGCAGAAAGATGAAATTGTGGCATTAGTTTGTGAGGAGACATTACAGCTGCACTGCTTTCACAGTGGCCTACTAAAACTTTCACTTTGGTGGGGGTTATGAGAGGAACAGAAGGAAGGGGGGGTTTGATGATGGCAGTTCCTTATTCTTTCCTGTTGTACTTGAGATACCATGTTAGTGGATGGCAAGTTGTTCATGAGCCAGCAGTGTGCACTGGTGGCCAAGAAGACCAATGGGATCCTGGGGTGCATTAAGAGGAGTGTAGCCAGCAGGTTAAAGGAGGTGATCCCTCCCTTTACTCTGCCGTGGTCAGTTCTGGGCTCCCCAGTACAAAACAGAGAGGGATCTCCTGGAGAGAGTCCAGTGGAGACCACAAAGATGATTGAGGGTCTGGAACATCTCTCCTATGAGGAAAGGCTGAGTGAGCTGGGGCTCTTCAGCCTTGAGAAGACTGAGAGGGGATCTCATCAATGTTAACAAATATTTGAAGTATGGGAGACAAATGGAGATGGCCAACCTCTTTTCAGTGACCTGTGGGGACAGGACAAGGGGCAAAGGTCAGAAATTGGACCACAGGAGGTTCTGCACGGATGTGAGAAAGAACTTCTTCATGGTGAGGGTGATGGAGCACTGGGACAGGCTGCCCAGGTGGGTTGTGGAGTCTCCTTCTTTGGAGATATTGAAGACCCATCTGGATGCCTACCTGTGTGACCTGCTCTAGGGAACCTGGTTTGGCAGGGAGTTGGACTCAATGATCTCTCGAGGTCTTTTCCAACCCCTACAATTCCGTGAATCTGTGAATCTTTTGGGAAGATAGCATTGATACATCTGTATAGGACTTCCCAGATACTTAGGGAAACTTCCCTAATTGTCACTGCTTGTTGGTTTAGGGTATTTTTTCTGAATACATCTTTCTCATTGCGGTGATTTGTAGGATAAATATATCTAACACAGCTAGGTTTCCAATGAGGTAGTTAATGAAGCATCTTGTAACTTTTAACATCCCACAAGTGCTGATGAGTCATTAGATCTGAGATATCACAATGAAATTTCTACAGGAAATGGGAATATTTGACCTTGAAAGATAGAAGAATGGAGTATTGAGGAGTTAACAAAATGCGAAGTAAAATTCCTGGACTATTCACAAATATATTCTTTTGATATTGCTATCATTACGAAAGAAAAAAAAATCCCATTTATTCTGTAGAATTTTCTTCTGGGCTATGGATGAGCTTCTTTTAATGCAAAGTGGGCATTGACTGAATCAACATGCTGCAGTTTTCTGCAGGACTAAACCCACAGCAGTACTCATGGCATCACAATAAACAAAACGATACCTTTTTGAGGGGCAGAGTGAGAATTACCTGGTATTTTTTTGGCATAAACTCCTACAGCAGAGTAAAAATTTGGGACATAAGCACTGAAGCTATCTTCCCAACTGCAAGAGCTACATCTATATTGTCTTTTAAGTGGACTCTATCTTCCACCTTCAAGCAGAAGCTCACTAATCGTTCACATTATCTATATGCAGGTCAGTGCTATGGTCAGGTACTGCGTGTATCCAGGATTCAGGTTCTGAGCTTGCCAGTAGATATTTCTGTGGAAAGAAATTCTGTAGCATCAAGCACAGGCAAACTTTTAACCCAGTCTCAGAGGTTCATGATCCACAAGATAACTTTCAGTTCTCATGTGACTTTGAGGTGAGGTATGTCCTAAGGGAAATATTTTTGGAGAAGAGAAACAATGACCTTTCTTTACTGTTAGGTGAATATGGTAACTTCATATTTCACAGATGTGGAGTATGAGGCAGAAAGATTAAGTGAACTGCTCAAGGCTGTAAAGAAAATTTTGTATCAGAGCCCAGATCAGAAGGGAGGAACTGCTGACTCCCAGTGCTATGCTAAGATACCTCTCTCTGTTAAAATAGGCCTATGAATCATCCTAAAAGCCAATGGTAATGCTTTATGAGTCTCAGCACTGAAGATGCTATTAGTACTGTTGATAAGGCAGGGACTTCTTTGTGAATGTGCAGCAATAATCATTCTTAACTCTTATAAGCATTTATTCATCTTCAAAGCATTCACAACCTAAATCCAGCAAAACACGTGGTGTGTCAACCTTGCCTTCCTAGGACTGTCTTTGGATTGCTTTCATATAAATATTATTGTTGTTGTTGTTGTTGTTGTTGTTGTTGTCAATTTTAAAAATATGGTTTCCAAAGCCTTTAAAATGTCTTTGCAGTCATGTCTGCTTCCTGACACTACCTTTCTTTCCCACCCTTTCGAGGTATTTATAAGGAATTGTAAGCTTCTTGGTGGCAACCGTGCATAGAGGGAGAAAAAAAATGTTAATGTGAATCTTTGTATTTCAGGACATATCTCCATTTGATCCTGAATAATAATACCTGCTTATTTTCCTCCTCTTTCAGATATGAACAATTTTATTGTGCCTGACTGGTGAATAATGTGTCTGCATATGGGACAGATTCTGCGCACACACCTTTCCTGACACAGCCAGCAAGAGCAGAAGACTCAGGGGGAAGCACAAATCATTCTTTCACTTTGGGAATGAAGAGAATCTAGGATGTCTGGGAATAGCAGGGAAATTCTCCTGGGCACTGCAAAGCTGTGTTGCAGAAACTGTTCTGGGTCTGTACAGGTTGAACAAGAGTGGACCTGTTGAACACATGTCTACATGAGCTATCCTCTTCTTTGGTGTAGGCAGCACATTGCCTCTTAGGTTAGTACATCTCAAAGGGCAATGATTCAACAAAAAAACATGCTTGACATGAAGCACAGGCAAATGCCCAAGAAGTCAGTGGGATTTTACCATATACTAACTAATGTACCTGCCTTTTTTGAAGCCTTTAGTTGCATAGCATGGGTATGAGGCATAGTTATGAGGTGTTTTATTATTGCTTTACAACATGCAGAGAATATTCCAGTTCCCCAAGATTTCAGTCCATAACTGGCTTCCCAAGGCTATATGTTGGGACCTAAGGACTTGGGCTATTATGTTTATAGTTAAATGGGAAAACTATTTTGGCAGTTTCACAAATATTTTTTTACATATCTGACTAAATCTTGAAATACCATTTGAAAGTAAAATAGAAGTAAAATGAAAGACCTTTTGCTTGAACTGTTGTAGTACATTAAGGCACAAGAAAATGTCAAATTGTCTTGAAATCAGATATATCCTGCAACCAAATATACTGCAGTGCATCAAGGAACAAGTCCTGGAGGTCAAACTCTAAACTGAGGCTCACAAAAGATCACTTGTCTTGTGGATGTTTTGCTGGTGTTCCTCAAAGGGCTGCTTTGAGGAACTGGGCTGCTTTTGCTTCATAGTCAATCTTCACAAGCACTGTACTTGCTTGTGAAGATTGACTATGAAGTTATTCTCAGCTGGACTTCCTATGAAACTCCTTCTGCTTCAGTTGCTTTCTCATTGGTTAAGGTCAGCTGGATCACCTTGATTGATAGTTTTCAAACCAGGTGATTTGGAGTTGAAAGGCACACTGAACCAATGTAGGTGGCTACTGGACCAAATCAGGAGTAACTCCTGTTAATGGTGCAACAATGTTGTGTGAGGAGGAAGAGGACCAGGTTCCCTTGGCAATCAGAATCACTTACCTAACCGAGGTGATGATTTTAGTTGAGTTTCAAAAAAAAAAAAAGTGTCTTACTCCACTGAATAACTCGGTCTTCTGTCTTCCTCTGAACATGATAAGCATCTAGGCAATTCTAGATTAGAAGGCAAATTTCCAATCCGCATGGGATGTGGTGGTGGTCCCCAAGTAATCCATAGTTGCAAGAAGCCGAGATCTGATAGCACAGATGGTCTTGGAGAGGTTTCAGTGTCTGCTCTAACACAGAAAAGAGTGTGGTGACATTTGTATTTTCTCTGAGCCATGAAGTGAATCACTGCTATAAAGTTGCAAGGCCTTGACAAATGAGCCCTGAAGCATTATAGTTTATGAAAGACATTTGCATACTTGAGTGTGAATTGCACTAAAGTAACCGCAAGAGAGGAAAGATATAACGTGTTGCCACAGTTTCACTTGCAAGTAAGCCTTCGGGGAATAAAGGGATCTAGTAAGATGTCATCCAGATTCAGGGAGCTCTGAAATGACATTGTTAATTGTTATGGTGTCTGATGTCTCAGACAAACATCGCACCATTTTTTTTTTATTATTCTGGAAACAAAAATGAGTTTTCTGTATTGTTAGTAGGTTTTCACTTGCAGACATGAGCTCATGCAGATAGTTTGCAAGAAAATCTGCACAGGCTTGTTTATATACAAATACCATAGCTCATTAGCTTGATATCTTCAGAAAGTAACTTTTAATTAATTGGATTTTTTTTTTTTAAACACCAAATGCCTCTGAAAGAGATTTAATCAAGTACTTAATACAAATATAGCTTTACTGGAATTTAATAGAATAAATCCTTCTAATTATTCTGGTATTGAACTGTAAATGCAGAATCAATGTAAATCATCCACAGCACTTCAGATGACATTGTCATAGGGAGGCAAACTTGAAACCATTTTATTTACAAAAATTCAGATATGTTTCCCTTTTGTAAAAACCTGAATGAACTAGAAGTAATGAATAACCTGATCTTAGAGTGCTTCAATTAAATGTACTCATATGGTACCTTCAGGAAGAGAGCATGAGAATACCACTTGTAAAAGCACACCCCTCCAACCTTCCCAGGTAATTTTGGGCAGGATGATCAGTTCTTGTATATCTTCCTTGTATTATTACAGATGTATCATACTGCCATGATCAGATGCTATTCTCAGCTGTGAGTAGTGTTACTACTTGTACCCATCCAAGCTGAAGCTCAGAGGCTGTGCTTACACCATACGGCTAAATACTGCCAGGGCACTTGACTGCTTGTATGGGTAATTGTTAGCCTGGGTCTTGGCAATTTTTTTTCCCACGCAAACCAACTGTCTCCCAGCTGACACTTGGTCATAGTTCAATCAGCACAAGCCAGGGAGACAGTCAGGCTGTGGCCATTCTGGTTTGGGATGGAAGAAAATTCAGTGGTATGCCTGCAAACCATATGGTGGTACTTGGCTACTCATTGCTAGAGAACTGCCTCTGGAGTGTGAGATTAACTCATGTTGTCCTAGCCTAAGTGTTGAGTATCAGCCTCCTCCTGATTTTTGTTTTGATATTTTCAATTCAAACAAAGGAGTTTTTTACTAAGAATGAAGTAAATGAAAGAGATACAGTTGTCTTCTCAAGGTAGAACATATGGACAACCTTCTTTTCTGAAAAAGTATGAAGTTCTCATGCCTTTGAGGCAGATCTTCCAAATTGTTTGTTTTGGGATGGGACAAAGAGGCATTTAGCTCTTCTGTCAAGCCTCCAGCTCTTAAGAAAGAGAGAAAACAAGGACATATTGATAATCTGTAAAAGATTATCTAAGAGAGAGCCTGGCTTCACACAGTAACTCTGTGAAAGATGCCATAGGAAAACAATTGCTGGGAGACTGGAAGCAAAAATGATAAGGAAAAAAATCATCTGCCTTAAACTTGAGATCAAGTTTTTTTCACAGAATTACCCTGCTACCTCATTCACTAGAGACCTTCTTATTCCCTCGGGAAATGAGACTGCTACAAATAAGATCCTCCTTCAGTATTCTGCCTCGAATTGATCCTCAGCACAGCTTGGGAATAACCGTATGTGGTGTGTAATTAAACATTGTACTAAAGCAGATGTACATCAGCAGACATTATCCACACAATGTGGATAACAGATATGCCATTCCATTGCTACTGTTTTTTTTTTTGCAACATTTGCTATGACTAGCAGTCTTTTCCATAAGGGTTCTAGCACTAACATAACTTGATTATTGCAGGATTTTGATCATACAGACTGATAAGCAGGATTGCTCTGATGCTCAATTTATGGTTTCACCTTCATGCATCCCAGCTGTTCAATTAAGGAAAAATACTTAATCTCCTTTAAAAGAAGCTTTACCTCCTTCCTTGTTCTCACAGACTCTGGTATGTCACAAAATCATGGGGATGTGATGTTTGTTTTTTGTTCTGTTTGCACTGCTGAACTATTGCTTACTGTAACTGTCAGCATGTAGTAGTGTATTCTCAGAGCATTTTTCTAAATCTCCTTGTGGTTTGATTCAGAGAAGCCAAAAGATATTAGACACAACCACAGGGAGATTTTCTTTGGAGCAGGTTGCGATATCCACCTGTTTGCTAAAGGCTTCCTACCATTATGAATAAGAACGAGGGGAAGCAAAAACCAAGCAGCATTTCTTAGAATAAGAGATGGTTCAGGAGTCAAGTCACTGGTGAGTTTGATTTGTAGTCACAGTGAAAATCTGTCAGTTTATACCTTAGAGAAAAGTGCAGAAAAATATGGAATAACAGAATAACATTGACTATGGAATATATCGGTCTTAAATTTTATAATCTCTACTGTCATAGCCTTGATTTCATTTCCTTGTATAAAATCTGGGGTTTTCTCTCATATAGTCCAAGAGAAGGATCCCATCTGAAAGAGGCTGTATAAAAATTCAGGAACTGTGAATCTCCAGTTCAGTCAGTACCTTCTACCTTTTTCCAAAAGACTGAAAGAGAGAGAGAGAAAAGCAAGTAATATTCAGTGCAGAAATGTCTACAAGTGCTGTCAGTCAGACTAGGGCAGAGGGGAGGGGAAGAGGGCATTTAAGGAATAAAAGGCATGTTCTTACACTATATACAGCTATGTGGTATCTTGTCTATTGAAGGCTGCAAAATAAGGAAATCATTAGTTTCAGCATCTTTTGACTGCTCTGGTGGATGTTAAGAACTGCATTCATTACAGAGTAGTTCAGACCTAGCTAAGGATAAAGGCATCTTCACACCATCTTTCATCTTTACCTTCACTTTTCTGTACTTTATCTTCCCAAAGGGTGTCACGGAGTTTCAGTGGAGGAGTATCCCTTAGCAATGGGGTTGTGGGGTTACATTTTTCAGCTTGTTGGTGGCTTTACATATATCCTTTGTACACTGCAACTTATTCTGTTACAGCCTTTGACAGGTAGAGCTCAGTTACACTTGACTCGGATGCAGCACTGTTGGTAGGAAAATGAACTTTAGCTGCCCGCCAGTTGTCAAGTTAAGTCAGGCAAATAAATTCCTTGTCACGTCTGTGCTCTGCAAATTCAGGTGTTCAGAAAAAAGGCAATACTTTCCTCAGAAGCAGGAATGAACTTCACTAAAACAACCTTTTCATGTCAGTCACGTTTTCTTGGCTGAGCTATGATACAGTATTGAGTATGCAAATGCAGAGACAAAATATGGCAATTAAACTGTTTCTCTAAGTCTCTGGTTGCTACATCGTTATCTCATTTGTTGACAAATAGTCTATTGCTGACAACTGAGCTATTAAACATTAGTTGAAAGGAAGAAAATAAATGCAAATTCTCTTTTAATTACTTGAAGAATTTTCCACATCCCTCAGTACCACAATAGTCTTCTTCACCAACACACATATTCTCATTAATATTTCTATAAAGTAAGGAAATATGATTATTCCTGTTTTACCAATGAAATGCAAGTAGAAAAGATGAAGTGACTTGCTGAAAGGTCCATCAAGATAGTAACAGAAACAAGTTCAAAATTCTTATATCTCAAGACTCGATGCAGTTCCTTAACAATAAATATCCTTTCTTGTAAGCAATTTTTACTCCTCTAACCTGTAGTATTCTCTCACAGTTATTTAAGTTGTAACTGACATTTTTGGTGTTTGCACACTTGTTTTTATTTTTCAAGCAGAAAATTTAAAAGCTACAATATATTTATAACAGAAAATCACATTTAAAACAGAAAATAACACTGTAATGGGTATGCTGTTATTTTCACCTGACAATTTTTTTCTGAAAAAAAAGGGGGGAAGACAGATGTATGTAAGAACATATTTTCCATTCTATTTATGGAATCATAATTGCTTCTTATAGTTCTAAAAATTAATATCCAAGACTGATATTTTCACACTGAGGAACAGATACAATACCATAAACTGATCATTGAACCTCAATAACCCAAGGAAAAAGCCCACATTAGTTGACTAATGAAAGACATGTCTCTGTGAAGGACGTGCTCTGTGAGAAAAGCAGCGGCTCTTTTTTTCTGCACTGTCGAATGTAGGTGTTTCCCCAGTGCTCAGCTTCAAGACTAAATCAAAGTTCCTTGAATTCTGTTTTAGGTTTGGTGTTTTGAATGTTTGCACAAATAGCTTAGAATCACAGAATCATAGAAGCAGTTAGGTTGGAAAAGACCTTTAGGACCACTGAATCTAACCATTAACCTAACCAAATCCACCACTAAAACATGTCCCTAAGCACACCTACATGTGTTTTAAATCTCTCCAGGGATGCTGACTCAACCAGTTCCCAAGGCAGCTTATTCCAGCGACTGTTAAAACTCTTGGTGAAGAAATTTTCCTATTATCCAATCTAAACCTCTCTTGTTGCAACTTGAGACCATTTCTTCTTGTCCTATTATGTATTACTTGGGAGAAGAGACAAATCACCTTATTTCAGGGTAGCTGTAGAGAACAATGAGGCCCCTCAGCCTCTTCCAGGCTAAACCACCCCAGTTCCCTCAGCTGCTCCTCATCACACTTGTGCTCTAGACTTGTCACCAGCTTCTTTGTTTTTCTTTGGACCCACTCTGGCACCTCAATGTCCTTATTACATTGAGGTGAACAAAACTGAACACAGTGCTCCAGGTTCAGCCTCACTAGGGGGACAATCACTTCTCTGGAACTGCTGACCACAATACTTCTGATACAAGCCAGGATGCTGTTGGCCTTCTTGATCACCTGGGCTCACTGCTGGCTCATGTTCAGCCAGCAACACCCCCAGGTCCTTTTCCATCCAGCAGCTCTCCACCCACTCTTCCCCCAAGCCTGTAGCATTGCCTGGGGTTGTGACCCAAGTGCAAGACCCAGAACTGAGCCTTGTTGAACCTCATGCAGTTGGCTCTGCCCATCAACCCAGCCTGGGCAGATCCCTCTGCAGAGCCTACCCCCTCTCCAGCAGTTCAACAACCCTGCTCAACATGGTCTGTAAAAGTACTCGATCCCCTTATCCAGATCATTAATAAAGGTATTAAAAAGAAATGTCTAAATAATTTATGTTCCTGTGGTGTTGTTTTGATTTGGTTTGGGTTTTTTTTTTCCATTTTTGTGTTAAATTCTGTGATTTCATCAGTGTTCTTGCTGAATAATGACACAACTTCATCAGTAACTAGTAGGGCCTGCATCCTCCTTCCTACAGCACTCCTCTGGGAAGGCACTGAATTCGGGTTTCCTGCTTTCTGCACCCTTCATACTTTGGTGTTCTGGAAGAAAAGAATGACTCCTGTCTAGTGTTTGAAAAATAATAGTGCTTGTCCTTAGGATATAACCTTAGCTACTGAGCTGATCCCTGGTACTATGTGCCTCTAGTCACCAGTCAAGGATTCAATTTCACAAAAAGGAAGAATTTCATGAAGATCCACCATGATGGAGTCCTACTGATGAACTATAGACAATTGCATTTAATTTAAAATACCATTTAGAGATAATAAATTTAAAATGTGTGTTCCCATTTCCAAAGTCTGCTATCAAATGCTTAGGTTCCACTATGCTTTAACAGCTCTAGCACATAGACTTTAGACAAAAGTGTGAAAGTCTGTGAATTTCCCAGATAACGGGTTTCTTTTCCTGCTCACTAAATCCAGTGAGTCAGTAAAATTAGGAAGCACATTTACATGAAGTATGACTCACTTTTTTAATTAAAAAGTTGGCAAAAATAGAGGACATGTCTTTTTGTAACATTCATTTTCAAAATTGTATTCAACTGCTGCCAAAATTTCTGTCATTACTGTTGGTTATTTAGTCCTATTAACAGTATTTCTTTTGGACTACCAGATCCTGAGGGCTTATTTTTCTAGTCACATGGGATTCATGTGTTTAGGTAACTCCTTCTCTTATGAACTGACATAAGCCTAAGGCAGGTGTGGAGTCCTCTACATTTCATTTGGAGATGTAGTAATTGTGTCCAGCAGGTCGATGGAGGAGATTCTCCTCTGCTCCAGTCTGGTGAGACCACACCTGGAGTGCTGCATCCAGCTCTGGGGCCTCCAGAACAAGACAGAGGACTGGAACATGTCTCCTATGAAGAGAAGCTGAGAGTTGGGCTTGCTCAGCCTGGGGAAGGCTCTGGGGAGACCTTATTGTGGTCTTTCAATTTAGAAAGGCTGCTGTAATGACAGGACAAGGGTCAACGGTTTAAAACTGAAAGAGGGTGGATCTAGATTGAGCATAAGGAAGTGAATTTTTACAATAAGTGTGATGAGGCCCTGGCACAGGTTGTCTGGAGTAGCTGTGGCTGCCCCTCCCTGGCAGTGTTCAAGGTCAGGCTGGATGGGGCTTTGGGCAACCTGGTCTAGTGGAGGGTGTCCCTGCCTATGGCAGTTGTTGGTCTTAGATGATCTTTAAGGTCCCTTCCAATCCAAAATGTTCTGTGATTCTGTGATTTAGTAGCTTCACAGGAGAACTACCTGCATGTGTGTCTCACATAGGCAGAAGAGAACAGGCACCTATAAAATTCAACTCCTTTATGTTTTTAAACAAATAATTCCAGTTGTGGATGTGTCTTTATCACTCAGATCTCTCCGTGTCTCCTCGGTACTGGCTTTAGAGTAACCTCCTATAATTGTATTGATGTCAAGTGCTACAATTTGTCTCACCTTCCCTGGAATTTGTCCAGAGCTTCACTCTGTTTTTCTTCCATAATTCAAATGTTGGGATGCTAGACAAACCTGTGGCTAAGAAAGAGGTAAAGAAAACCAAAAGATGTCCTTTGTTATTCTCCTACTTGTGTGCACACACAGTTGATGTCTACATATTTAATACAACTAATTTAAATGAAGATGCCTAGATGAAGAAAAATACAGCTTGCAAGACATATGAAGTAACCTTAGTCTTTACATCACGTTAGTGAGGTTTCTGAAGAAGCAGTTTGTGGAAGAAGGAGAAATCCAGGAGATCAACAAAAAAGGACCAGAGGTCTGAAAAACATGACTACAAGGAGAGACTGAGCAAACAAGTGTTATATAGATGAAAGAAGAGAGGATTATCAAGAGAAAAAGGCAAGGAGTATTAATCTTGAAGTAAGTAAAGGACTTCTGTGAAGATCAAGGGAATAATTTGTTCTCTATGATATATGTATGCAATGAGCTATAAGGGCTTAAATTACATCAGAAAATGCAGGTTAGACACTAAGTTTTCTAACAGTAAGAACAGAAAAGGGATGAAAAAAAGCCTGGGCCAGGTCATGGCATCTGTGTCTGAAGAACTTAAAGAACAGTTTAGAGAGATGTCTACTAGGAATAATCTGGATACACATGATCCTACTTTGGTGTGGGAGAGTGAAATAGAGGAACTCAAGGTCTTTTGTAGTTGCTATAATTCTATGAACAGTAATAACAGTTTTTTGTAGACTTCACTTGTGCTTTCCAGACAGTCTCTGATGCTAAGAGCACAGAATTCTCAAAAGAATAGGCATAGATTTTTATGGTGCTGGAAAAAAAAATAATTGATGAAGTCATTGATAAGGAGACAGGAGGGAAACTCAGCTGAGTGACATGGGTATAGAGATCAGTGTGTTTAATTTATAGAGAAAGAAATCAAAGAATAGCTCCACCTCTGGCTACAGGGGAATGTAACTGGATGTAGGAAAGGCAGTTACTCCCATGGAGAAGGGCAAATGTCTTTGTGAAATGTTGTTAGAGCGAAGGGTAGTTATTCATGGGGTACCAGCCACCCGCTCTGGCTTCTGACCTCAGGAAACTTCAAGCACTCTTGCAAGTAAGTGTGGGTACCAGGACTCCAGCATGCCAGTATGCCTGAATGATAATGTGCTAGCACTGAGAAAAAACAGTGGCCCAAAGGAAACATGAGTGAAAAGTTATTGTATAGAGGTGTTGATTTCAGTTAATGAGCAACTTCACGATTGAAAGCTAACTTTGAATTACACTGCTGCAGACGTTCTTTTAGCGAACTAACATCAAGCTGATGTATGGGATGCCCAGAAGGAAAAGCACCAGCAGCACTGATGTGCAGTGTTCCCAGAGAAGTCTTCTGGCACAGTTTCAGCTGGCTTCTGAGATTCACAGTGGGGCTGCAAGCTCTGCCACCCTGGCCTGTTATCAACACATGCCTGCCTGCTTAGGACAGCTGATGCATAGTTGTGCCTGGTAGGGACTCTGGAACCAGAGTGCTCTCTCATACCTGCAGAAACTCATCAGGAGCACTGATACCCACCTTCAAGATGAAAAATGGCAGCATGCTGTACAACTCCTTGGGGCAGTAGCAACAACAAAAGTGATCAATAGAGGGGAGCTCTAAGTATCTAGAAAGGAACAAAGGAGTTTTTGTATTTGCTAAAACACAGAAGACTTGGTTCAGTTTGTGAACTTTGGTAACAGAAAATGATACAAAAGCTGTTGCTAAAATGCCAGCAGGGACTTCAAGCAGTTCTTAGTTTGTTACCCATATGCTCACCCATTCTGGTGATAACTTTATCTCAGGGTGGGAAGCATCGCTTTATTTTCATGGCAGGAGTTCTGCATAGACCCAAATTTGAATTTGTTTCAGGATGTCTTAGGAGGATGCTGTCACTGATTTCATAACATCAATGAACCATCCCTAAAGATAGGAGCTTGGACCTGTTTAATGGAAATTCATAGTATGCACAAATTTCAGGGATGCAAATCAGAAGTGAAGGTGCTGTATATGTCTGAAAACCAGATTCAGGTACCAGATGATTATGAAAAAATCTCTATATTATGGAGTGCAGAAGGAACTTCTGCATTCCTAATGATAGGAACATACGTGAAATGTCCTTTGACATGTGTAGGAGTTAAAATAAGAGTCACATTTCCAACCAATGCCAAAGCTGGTGCTCAGCATTTATCTATTGGTATTAAGTATAGCTATTGATGGAGCATTTCCAATTTCTGGTGAGGCTTATTTAACATCATTGAAGCTATTCTAAAATAAATGGAGAAATCTGTGACAGCTGGTCAAATTCATCCTTTGTGTACTTTACTGAAATGAATCTGGCCTAGATAGCATTTTCAATTTATCTTGGAAGTGTGACCACAATGCATAAACTGGAATGGAGGAAAGAAATCAAGATGTCAATCAGTTTCTAATATTATCGTGAGTAGGTCTGATCTGTGAGATACCGTTATGAAAGTAGAAGGATTTTAGTAATCTTTTCAAAATTACAAGCAATATTTTATTACTAAGCAGTAGGAAATATGTTTAGTTGAATCTGTGATTTGGTTGAATCTGTGATCTAGTTGAATTCTGTGGTTCTGTGATTGTGTAATCACACTTAGCTGTGATATTTTCCGTTAATAAGGAATAAATTTCACCTTTCAAATAAATTGTGCTGCATTCTGGAAAAAGGTCTTTGGAGTCACCAAGCATTTTTTTTTTTCTTAATGTGATTTGATAATTACAGACTGGGGCCACTTAGTTTTAGACAAGATGTAACTTTACAGCCTGGGTTTGTCACTAGTAGGCTTGAATGACCCTCAGCTGGACCCTCCATCTTACCATTGCCTGAAGGCTCCATCTCAGCTCAGCACTGGCATCCTCACTGTGCTGTGTTTGGGCTTCTGCCCAGCTGTGTCTCTCTGGTACCATCTCCTGGATGAATCTTGGACCTTTGTACAACCTTGTACTGTCTTTGTCCTTAACCTCCTGATGGTTCCTGGATGAACCATGGACCTGATTCATGTCCCCACTATGTCTGGGACTGCCCTTGCTCCCTGTTACCAGTACAGCAGCTCAGATGCTGTGTGGCTGTGGCCTGGCCTCTGAGGACACTGCTGGACAGGCAGTCAGCCTCAGCTCCCAGCTAACCCTTCTTAGGGAATGGCACCATCTCTTTCTGGTCCCTGACTATAAAACACCAGTGATTTACAAAGCTGTTTATTTTTTTGTTGTTGTTTCCTTTTTTTTTTCCTCTGTCCTATTTAATTTTTAAAGAGTTTTGCTGCTACTTCAGACATTTTTCATAGTAGCTCAGTTAACATTAGGTTATAATTACAGCTGACTCATAGACTTTTGGTATCTATCAAGGTATAACACTTCTTTCCTGAGCCACAAGCAGGATCTTGCCCCTGAAGTTCTGCTCCATCTCTGTGCACTGAAATTCATGCTCTGCTGAAGTAGTTGCTTTGAAAAAAAAAAAAAGTTAGACATGTGTGCCTGTTTTGTGGTGGATACTTAGAATCAGTGACTCATGGAAAAATGTGGTTTAGAAGGGACATTGGTGTGTTGCCTAGTTCACACTCCAAAGCAGATTTATCTTTGAAGGGAGATAGGGTT
Organism: Heliornis fulica; assembly: GCA_013399135.1. NCBI lineage: Eukaryota > Metazoa > Chordata > Aves > Gruiformes > Heliornithidae > Heliornis > Heliornis fulica. Next base: position 141,408 of record VXBZ01009393.1, read on the forward strand.
TGTTCAGGGCTGTGCCTAGCTCTGAGTATCTCCAAGGATGGAAATTCCACCCTTTCTCTGGGCAGCCTGTTCAGGTTACCCTTGCTGTAGATTTTTCTTTTTCCTCATATGTGATAGGAATTTCCTTTATTGCAGCTTGCATTCTCTCTTGTCCTTTTGCTGTGCAACTCTGAGAAGAGTCTAACTCCATCTTCTCTGTAAACGTCCTTTCAGAAATGGAAGCCTGTTACTAGGACCACCCCCTGCACAACCTTTGTTGTCCCTTTGTACATCAGCTGCTCCAGATCTTTAACCATTGCAGTACCTGCTGCTGGGCTTGCTCTGATTTGTCCTTATCACTGTTGTGCTGGAGGCCAGGGTTGAAACTGTAGTGTGCCAGCAGCACAAGTGCCGGATCATGAGAATAGCGACTTGCCTTGACCTGCTGACTGTATTTTTGCTCCTACAGTCCAGCACGTGGCTGTATTTGATTTACATATGTAGCATTTGATTGATGCATGAAACAGAAGGATGAGTGTGGCCACAGTCAAGCTCAGGGCACTGCAAAGCTGCTCAATATTTCCCATTTCTGACTGAGCTTGGGGACTGCAATGAAGAGGGGTAAGGGTCTGATTACTATGTGGGTGAAGGAGCAACTTGCACCCACATCCATCCATCTGCCAATTCTTCTTTTTTATTTTTAGGTAGGGAGTATATAAACAAGTTTGTCCTCTTATTACTCTGAAACTCTGCCCTCCATATTCATCATTCTGCAGAACCTGCATGTGATGGCCATTCCATGTACTTGCATGCTCAGTGGATTATCAGTGTTCTGCAAAAAGCCCTACGCTTTGTGAGCAGAAGAGCTACTTGTTCCAAAGTATGCCAGGGTTTTAGCCTCCATACTTGGCATACTGTCAAGCCTTTTTTTCATTTTTTTGTTTGAAAAGACATCTAGGAGCAGAGTGGCTTTGGAGAATTTTAGGGCAGAATTTGTTTTTGTTTTGAGTATGTTTGGCTGGAGACGGTTACCAGTAAAAGAGGTATGGAGAGGAAAGAATTCCTATTCTGAGTTCATAGATACTAACGTATTAACAAAAGCACCGTAGTGCAGGGAGAATCTGTCCATTTGCTACATTGGTTTAAATACTGAGGAAGTGAGAAGGGGAAAAGGAATATAGATTGAACCGTATTTCATTCTGTTACAGTGTGCCATTACAGAGGTCACTGATTCCATTGTATGCGATTCTCATCCACAAAGCAGAGAAGATGTGTGCATAATGCTGAATTGTATCTACACTCTTCATGCTACTACCTGAGGAAACCCTGAAAAATGCTAAGCATCTATAAACTCCAAAGAGCGAGGCAGCAGCTGCGGGAAATAATCTTCTTCACCTGAGGAGAACTAAGTACTCCTCTATATTTACATAAGCACTTATGTTGGCCTTTAGTGAAGTACTTGGCTGCTGTTGAGTAAATTTATGACATTACTGAAGGTTTGAAGCAGAAATATTTGTGCCTGTATGACAACACAGTGCGGTTCTGTCCTTTTTTACACTGCAGCATGGAGAACTGAAACGGCTCGTTCCAGACACTACGATGAAGAGAGATGCTCGGCGCTGACATTTTTGGTTTATTTTTTAACTTGTAACTGCCTCTCCCTGCAAACTGTCAAAGGTCTACATGACAAAAAGTAAGAATGCCAAAAATCTCTTATCACTGCCCCAGGGATCGAGAGCGCTTCAGAGCCCTGAACAAAGAAAATAACATCAGAAACCCATTCATTTTGCAAGCATAGAGATAAATCTGTCTCATGTCAGAAATAGGATTCAAAAGGACTATATTATTTCTTTAGTTGTTGCTATTTTTAATATAAATACCAATGAAAAAAAATAAGGTGAAGAGTGAGTTCAGCTGAGGAGAACTTGCCACCTAATTAATATTGACTTTGACTTTTCTAACAGAAGATTTTTGAGGATTTTGGTTTTCGGGGCTAATGAAAACAATTTTGGGGTCTGCTTCACTTTTATCTCTAGCCTTATCCTGTTGAAGGCACTATATTAGGTATTCAGTTCAAGTCTGGAGAAGTACTTGAGTATGTTTGTATATTTATGCAATTTATCTCACTTACAGAAAGCAGTGTCCAGAAGTTATTACTGATGCAGCAATTGCTCTTCACATCCTCTTCAGCTTCCACGCAAACATCTCTGAAATTAAGGTCATAAAAATAAACATCACACCCACAAAGCCATCCCAGTGGAGGAATGGTACTGGATAGCTTTGCTTCTGTACACTTTTCTTACACTTTTACTGTAATGCTGACACCTGAATTAGGTACAGCTGACCAACTGAAGTCTTACTAAAGCATAGTAGAACAGAAATATTAATTCTTTATATGTGTAGAAGCGTGTTTATGTTTATATATGCCACCGTGGCTTTCCTCTACTAGCCTGGCAGTTCTCATTTTTCATCTGCACTACACATTGGCTTCTGCACTAAACCTTTTTTCTGAATGAGTATGTACTAAGTTATCCCCATACCTGTATTTTTGCAAATTATTATTGCTCCTGAAAAGTAATATTCTATACTTGTATCTATGTTTTGAGACCACTTATCCAACTTTTCAAATTCATTTTGGATTATAGCTCTGTCCTGCAATTGAATTCCTTAGCTTGATGAAGTCTGCACATCTAGGAAGCGTATTCTGTCCCATGATTAGAGCAAAAGCCAGAAAGGATAGCTTCAAGGTTTTACTCAATACATCCTCTTGGCTTATACAATATGGTGAATATAAAAGTCTTGGCCTAAAAAATATGTGGTTTTCGTTTAAAACTTTTTATAGGAAACTCAACACAAAATTGTGTATACCAAAACCAGAGACAATGTATATTGCTCTTATATTCAGGGCATATAGTATTTTAAACAAAAGTCAATAATCATGGCAGGAATTTCCTGTATCTTGATTATTTTCATGCCAGGTATTTTGGCATGATCATAAAAATATTTTCCAAAATACTCTGGACTGAATTTGGCTCTCGGACACATTTCTTCAAAGTTGGAGGAATTCCCACTTAACTAATAGAGTTACTGGAAATTTAACATTGCTGGAACTGCGACCTAGCACCTGCATTTACTGAAGTATGTAGCAATCTTCCCATGGATTTCATTCATCTTTGATTTGCAGCCTCCAAATCTTAAATATGTTATTTTTAGATATTAGCATATTCAAAGTGATTTATTGTGATGTATGTCACAAACACAATCTAATTTTTAATGTCCAAAGAAATATTTACCTTTAAAAAAGAGAAGTCATGTAATTTTGTTATTGTTGTTAATAGAAAGTCCTGGGTAGAGAAAGTTCCCTGTATAGAAAAATATGAAGTTCTCTGGGGTTTTTCCAATATAATTAATTTTTAAATGGAATTGTTCCATGGAAATTGACCATGGGAACCAAGATCACTGAATGAAGGCCTGCCCTGTGTAGTTTTTGACTGCCTATAGCTAGTACTGGAATATAGTTATCAATAAAAGCAACCTCTCTGGCTGCATCTGTATTCATAAATTAAGCCTAACAAGAGTATATCCCTGGGTATGGGAACTAGATGCTCTCAATTGTTAAATTCTTAGATTTTTTTTTTTTTTGCAAGATTTGGCCTAGGCCATGTAACATGGAGCAGGTGGAGGAAT
>VXBZ01009393.1:145186-157774 GCA_013399135.1 Heliornis fulica
CCCCCCCAAAGTAGGAAAACAACTCTTCGGAACTGACCGAAGACTGAAGCCTCCATTCCCTATTTCCCCCCAGCTTTCCCCCGTGCGGAAAACTAGAAGTATGTTCTGGATGCTGACATGAGCAGTTGCATGAAATGTTTCTGCCCTCATGCTGAATTCCATTAGATGTTCCATTACCATTGCAATTGCTTCCAAAATGCAACAGGAATTGACTTGGCCTAGTCTGCAAAAATATATTCCAAATCAGAGGTTTCTGGGGACTTTTTCAAGCCATTCGACCATTCTGTAAAAAAGAGAGCATTTTGCTTGCCTAGCAAGCTCCTAAATATATGGCATGGGACTTCTGAACCCCTCTGATCATCTAAACTTATTTTGGGTTGTTTTCCTGATTTAAGGGAATGGAAGTGGTATGTTTTGTCTTTAATCCCATTCAACTTGCAGAAATAGTAACAGGTGGGCTGGTAGGGATTCAAAGAAAATCTGTAGGTGTTTAATTTCATACTATAGGTACAACCTTTTGCAGATAGGTATGATTTGCTATTGCTGTGCATAGTGTTGTAATTTAGACAGTGTCACACAAAGCACATCGGAAGCCAACCTGACATTTGTCATCACTAAGTAATACCTATACTTCAAGCAGGGATCTTAGAGGCAAGGATCATAATTTATGTTCTGTATTTGTACAAAAAGGCCTATGATTTATGACTGTGATGTCTCTACTGGCACTGTAAAGACGAATAAGTCAGACCTGCATGTTACTGTTAAAAAACACTTACAGTTGAAGTTGAAATTATTATTTGATTGGTCATAGACAGTGATCACACTGACTTCATCTGCAGGAGATGAAAATATCCCTTTTACCCTGAAAACTTTTGTAATAATTTCAAGTAGTGCTAGTTCCACTATAACATTGAGGCTGAGTTATGTGGCCAATAGTGCTACATCCCGATGTGAGGGCAACTGCAAGGAGCAGCTGTAATAGAACCAATTTTCTAAGTTACTTGTTTGTAATATTTTATGATGGTAGGAAAGAAAGAATCATTATGATAACATGGTCACCGATGAGGAAAACGCAGCACAGTGCTACATTTCTTGCTGAGCAGAAAAAAAAAAGTGTGATGTTTGGCAAAGAGCAGGGTACATATCTTTTCTGCAAGCTCGCTCTCTTATATTAATAGGAATTTTCCATTGTTTTGCTTAACATAAAGCCAGGTTGTTTATTTGTTTTTAATTTCAGAGAGTTTTGGTGCATTGCAGTCACAGTGCACCCCACTGAGGTAACGTAGAAGGGCATTATGTTTTCATGCACAAGGAACAAATCATGCTCTCACTGACTTCTTTAATTTCAATTAAGAAAAGTGAAAAGGAAGAGCAGAAAATAAAACTCCAAGAGAGAACATCGAAGGATGTCTTTATTATTACATATTACAGAAAGCAAAACTTGGCATAAAGAGAAAAGACAGCAGTTGGGAGGTGGAAACTCAGATGTGTTTGATATTCCTTATATTGAAACTGTATGCAAGATCTCCTATCAAAAAGAAGAGTTAGGAATCCACTGGACTCTCATAGTTTTTCATGGCATTATTGAATAACACTAATTTTAGGTAGGAATTCATTCCGGCATAAGATTTGGAACACAGAGAAGATTTAGCACTGAGAATCTGCAAAATTTTTCAAAACAACAAAAAGCACTGCTTACTACTTCTAGTTTAATGGCATGTGCTTGAATACACCAACTCAAAGCACGTATCCATATGATCACATGACATCAAAGATAGCTCTTGCAGGGCAAAAGTTTATGTCCCAAGTTTCTAAACTCAGGTAGCAAATATAAAAAAAGGCGAGAAACAAATTACTCTTTTGAAAATGCCATGACTTTAAGCTGCTCACTCAAGTACTTTATCATACTTCTTATGACTTGGAGTAGCTGAGGATAAACAGCCTAAATCAGGATTTAATGCCTGTTAAAATTAACAGAAGGCATATAGCCTTTTTTTTCCCTAAAATTCTTACCAATGAGAAGTGTGCACTGTTCAGCAAATGTCCCACGGGAAAGGCCATTCCTGTCTGACAGTCTCTGTTAGCTTCGAAAAGACTCTGCCTTGTCCTGACTAACCCTGAGATTGTCCTGGCACCCTGCACACTGCAGAGGTGGACCAGTCACCCTGTTTGGGGCTGCCACTCCTGTGTGGATTCAATCTCTGTGACTTGTCAGGTGTTTGGATAAAGGTGTGAAGAATGAGAAGTAAAAGCAAAATGAACCAACTATCATGTTGAAATGGAAGACTTGACAAATAGTATTATTTGTAGCATGTATACACGGGTATAACCCAGGGTGTTTCTAGCTCCTGATGCTTTGCTTAGTAACTTCATGGTGTTCTCTAGTCCATTGACCGAAGAGCTATTGACAGTCATGCAGTTCTATCAGCTAAGGCCCAGACATTTTAAAACATCTACTTTCACGACTGCATTGTCAGTATCAGAATGTTGTCTGAGATCTTGCCTATACTTTATGTCCTTTTCTCTGTGGACTCCATTCAAAATCATTTGGTTGTCTTCTAATAACTAAATAAACAGTCTTAAACCATATTCCAAAGAGCTGCAGATTTGGAAATGTGGCTGTCCCCAGGGCGTATCAGAGTTAACACTTGGCCAGACAGTAATCAAAACATTGGTTAGAGGCAACTTTTAATGAGTAGCTTGATACTTGATGATAAACAGATCATTTAGGTGTTGAGAATCAAGCATTCTTTGCAGACTGTTAAGGAGTGGGATAAACCTTTCTGCATGGTACTTTATATCATATATATCAGTAATAAGTTTTATATAAACATGGAAAGAATTATGAAAGCACTTTATTACTAGTCACTGACAGAGCCTGGAGTCATGAGAAGAAAGCAGGTTTGGATTGATGGTATGTTTGGGGTGAGAACCCTCCCCCAGATTTGGCTTTCGGGTAGTAGAGACACCACGGTAACCCTACATAGATCTGGTCAGATTCAGACACATAATTTTTTCCCCTCTTGTCAGAGTGAATTAATTACCAAATGTCACAGGTAATGCTTAAATTGGCTTGCATTCATCATCATCTTTTATAAAGTTTGGTTCAGTAACTTTTTTAAAAAAAAATCATTTGAGATCTGAAGATCATGATATACTAGACAGAATGGACAAAGGGATAAACAAACTCTAGAAAGTGTTCAAATTCACCTGAAAATCTTCCAATACATACTTTAAAGTGTTGATTAGAAATCACCAAGCCAATTATCTATGTTACTCTAAAGCAGTAGTCTACGTACTATCTTTATCAGTCCTTTTTCATACCTGACTCCTGTTGGCATCCTGCTGTCTGGAATTTCTTCAGTGTTCTAAGGGTTCTTGAAAAATTACGTTAGAAAGATTAACATTTCTTTAGATAAGTCTCCCATGTTCGTAGGTGGGAGTTATGAAGTGTGTGGATTTTAATGTTTATCCCTTGTAGGTGACAACTAGCAACTAAAAGGGGAGAAAGTTCTTCAGATCCTCATGTGCACACCTTCCTGCTTCATCCCAAATCCATCCACTAAGCCTGTCATTGAAATAACTCAAGATTTTCTTTTAAGACATTACTTTCAGATCAAATTTGATTATAATTTTCTGCAGTGAAGCAATGTTATATACTTGTCAGAGTGGTCCCACAAAGTGCCCAATTCCAATCTCTATATTCTTTTTATTGGTCACAAGGAGGTCTTTAGCAAAGTTATTGGTGTTGTGTGAAATCCCATGGGAAATGGGAAGTTGATTGACATTTATAGTTTTAAGAACTGCAGTTACGTTTGCTGACTGACCCTCTAAGTTCTTCTGTACATGTCTGTCAGACTTGCACGCTTTTGAAAATTTTACTCTATCCTGTATTTTCTTAAAATGCAATGTGATACATCCTCAGTGTTCTTTTGGATAAGCTAAATGCTTTACTTAATCATGCTCTTTTACTTAATTAGTGTATTGACTAATTCTGACCTTGCTTACCTCTAACAAATTGGTAATGACAGTCTAAAGAAAAAGGATGAAAACTATTATTCAATGCCCTTTTGGAGTTCATTCTCCAAACATTTTAAATTGCAGCTCAATAGCCTCTTGCCTTTGACCTCAGTGTTATACTTAGGTTGGCAGTTGCTTCCAAAGTCAAAGTACCTCACTGGAACAGTTTCCCTGTTCAGCCGCCGTTTTTTTGTAGGACTGAGGGCAAGTGTCATATCTCCCATGCCCATCTGACACATGCTGCCCTGCCACTCCCATGTGATGTGCCGAGATCATGGCAGCGGGTTCCTGTGGCTGCAGGCTGTGGAGCTGAAACCTCATGCCCTGAGACATTTCTGCTTCACACCTTGGCTTCTGAGACTGATGCAATGTCTACTTACAAATCAGTCCTGTTTATGGAATGCTGAAGTGCTGAAAGTTTTCTTTTGTATCTTGTTTGTTTGGATACTCAGCCTCAAAACTATCCCTCTGAATTAAAAAGGAGAAATGTTTACTTGTGAGACAGCAGTACGTACACTATTTGTACGTGAAATGAGAGCATGTCTGCACTAGCTGTCAACAATTATGCAACCATGCACCCAGTTTTCCACCTATTAGACCTACATCTTGCACAAATTTCAGCTGATCCTTTGATACCTTGTGAGCCTACCAGAAAATCTTGTCTACCATGCAAGTCACGTCCCAACACTTTAATTTCCAGAAACCTTGTGGTAATGTAAAGATATATGAGTCAGATAATGCATTAAGCAGCAAAAGTAGGAGCCTTTTATAATATTCGTTTGTTGCTTACTATGTATTTTTTCCTATAGATCAGCAGGATAGTGTTAGACACATGGAATGGTAATAAATGAATATTGGACTAGTTGCAAAAAGCCAGAAGGGACTGGGAATGTAGCTTACACACTGCTAAATAACATATGTAAAGTGTTTGTGGCTAAAGCTTTGGTGTTATTTGCAGTGGTAGAAATCTTAAATGAGTCATGGTTCCTTTGATCAAATTACTTAAGGAGAGGAGATGCAAATTCCCACCAGACACCAGTCCCACCATGGGAAGCTTTCTGTCAGGCTGGTCAGATCCAAACACATATGCCTGGGCTCTGCTTCCCTAGGCACAGACTGGCTCCACTGGCATCACCCTCTGGAGACCTCCACAGCTAGCCAAAAATGGCACAAAGGCCAAAGGCAGTCCTGTTGGCCAACCCACAGCAGCTGCAGCTCCTGCCCAGATACAGCCAAACCTCTTACTTTGAGTTTGACTGCTAAGCTGAGACTTGGTCTTTAAATTTGCTTTATTAGGAATGTACTACATAAGCAAGATGCAGTCTGCCTTGCCTGCCTTGCAAATGCTATCCCAAGCAGCATTTGGAAAGGACGGCCAGAGGAGCTTTGTTCGAGTTAATTTTCTTCATAGTAGCTATGTTTTGTATTTGTGCTCAAAGCAGTGTTCGTAATACAGAAGAGCTTTTGTTAAATACAGGTGTTTTGATTATTGCTGAGCAGTGCTTACACAGTCACAGAAGACTTTCCTGCTTCTTATCCCACCAGCGAGGATGCTGGGGCTGCACAACAATCTGGGAGGGGACACAGGACAGCTGTCCACAGCTGACCAAAGCGATATTCCATACTGTATGATGTCATGCTCAGCTTACAGGGGCTTTCGGATGGGGTGACAGCATTCAGAGTGATGGTGTTTGTTTGCCCAAGTCACTATTACATGTGATGGAGCCCTGTGTCCTGGAGATGGCTGAACACCTGCCTGCCCATTGGAAGTGGTGAAAGAATTCCTTGCTTTGCTTGCAAATTTTTAATTATCTCGACCCATGAGAGGGAGTGAGCAAGTGGCTGCGTGGGGCTTAGATGCTGGCTGGGGTTAAAGCACAAAAAAGTTACAAACCGTTTGCATTTTAGCCTCCTGCAGGTGCCTTAATCAGCCACAGCAAGCTATAGCCACCACGGGTGGTGGGGAGGAGCTGAGGTGTTCACAGCTGACCTCCTGCCACTTGTACCAGGGAGGATGAGAAACTTGCCCATTTTCTGCTAGCTGTTTTTATCACAGTGCATGGCTGTCTTATAAAGGTGGGTTGAACTCTTTACTTTTGTCCTGGGTCTTAATTTCTTTTCTTAGTTTTGCACCTTGTTTCCTGCAAGAAGTATTCTGCCTTCAGAATATTTCTAAACACATTAAAAAAACAGGACAATATCTGAATTCTGCTTTTGTCAGTGGCTTCAGTGGTTTAAGTTCAGTTAACGCTGAGCTTACTTTATCTTAAAGCTTTACACCTAAGTATACACACTAGGGTTTGGTTCCAAAATTCAGAGACTTACATATACATGTGTACATGTAGGTAAGTACGAGCTCACTAAATATCTAGTTTCCATTATAGCCAATGGAGATGTCATTAGTGCAGAGCCCTCTTAACTCTTAAGGGTTAGTGGCTTCTCTAACCCTTAAGATGATTCATGAAGGATTTAGTTGCCTAAGTGTAAATATGTAGTGCCACTGTTGAGCAGCTCTCTCTGCCGGTAACCTGGGCAGGAGGGAGGATGTGGGTAGACATGTACAGTGTGGGGTGGCGAAACTGGAGGCTCTCAGAGAGGGTGGAGGAGACACATATAGTATCTTGAGGTGTGTGTGAGTGATGGAAGGATGCCAGAACTGCAGCAGTGGGTGCCTGCCTAGGAAATACCCATGTACACTTCCCTTTGGTGTGGTGATGTCCAGTTCAGAAGGGGAGGTTCCCCTTTCAGAGAGGTATTACAAAATATTTCATGACTTTTGCTCAAAGCTCTAAGAGAAAACAATTCACTGGGTCCATTCCCCTCAGTTGTCAGAGCAGGCTTATCTTTTTTATTATTTTCACCACTTGTTATCATTCTTAAGAGATATTTATGCTCTCTTTGGCAGGATCAAGCAGGCTTATAAGTGGATAGCTGGGGATACATTTTTTCCCTGGCACATTGACTAATGACCCACCCCCCCAGCATGAAAAAGAAAAGTAATTAGATCAGTGGAGAGCTAAACCCACTGAAATAGTTTTGATGTAATAATCTAGTACTACAAGTGATTTTTTTTGCACTTCAGGACCAATATTTTCCTGAAAGATAAAAGGTGTCTTGTTAACATTTTGATTTTTTATCTTTGTGCACGAGTTGCTAAATTATGTGGTTAAATAAGCAGAAACCAAGTCAGCTGATTTCTTTGAATAAAGCTTTTGGCATCATAAATAAAACAGAAATTCTACCAGAATATCCCCTTTTACATAATGACTCTCACTAATTGGCTTTGCTGGGGAGGTGTCTGCTTTGTCACCTGGGTTGAAGCTCTGACCTGTAAACAGATCACTGGCTATGACCAAGCTTGAAAATACTCCCCAAAAGATGTGCCAAGAAAATATGTTGTGAACTTTAGGGAAGATCCAGAGCATATTCGCCATGCTGCAGATATATTTGGTCTGTTTATCTGTAGATAAATAGCTTTAGTATCAGCACCCTGTTCTACAGGGTCAATATTCTTAAAAGAATTTTACTTTGTCAGGAAGCCAAGTAACATTATGAGATGTTGAAATGAAATGATGTTTTAATATGAAAAATATCTAACAAATAGCCCATTTTTAGGGCAAATGTTTGTGGACAAGAAACAGTTTTTGAAATGGATATGATCTTATGAACAGACTGTTATAAATCAACGAGATTAACAAAAATATAATGGTATGATAGCTGAATGATTTATTAATTATATCATAAAATACTCATACATTGTTCTATTCAGTCATTTAATGGTCTATATTACATATGCTGCAAGTATATAACTATATGTATAATATATCACTTTAGTAAGTAAGAGTCACAGATTTCTTACATGATAAAGAATTGGCTGAAAGACATTAAATGAAGTGGTGTTGGGATAGCTGAGACGTGAAACAAGAAGCAGAGAAATGTACTGGCTTCAGTAAAAAAGAAGACATGTTTGTTTGATTTTATTATTGAGGATTTTGAACAATTAACTATAAAGGAACAAAATGTGGGACTGAGGGCCAAATATTTGGAATTATTTATATGACAGCTGTTCACAATACACATCATTCATGCCAGCTTTTGACAGTCTGGGTTTATTTCAGCATGTCACTCATGCTGGAATCTTTTGGACTTTTTTCAGTGTTTCTGGGCAGTGTGAATTGTACACTGAGTCCAGGACAGAGTTCAAACATACTCTGTGAACCAGAAAAATCACTTTTTTCCCTATGGAGTATTTCTGTGAATGAACAGTAGTTTGAACAATGTTCCAGTGAACTGGTTTCACTTAGGCATATGAAACCCATCAGCAGGATTTTGTATCATGTGTTTGGTGGTCCACAGATGGCTCAGAACCTCCCAACTTAACATCGGACATGAGAAGACAAATCGGTTCCTCCTATCTCATTTTCTTTAGATAAAGTATCTGCTAACTAGCACTCACCAGGAGATGGCTGAGCATGTAGTGACCTTTTAAAGAAGTTTTGAAAATAACATCTTGAAAGAGAAGCTTGCCTTGCTGGTGGAAAGGTATAATTGTTGGTGACAGAGAAAACTGCATTATACATTTTCTGAACCAGTGATTCCTTTAAATCCTCCGTGAACCACTGGGGCCTGATTTTCCTCTCTGGTGTTGTTCAGCATTCTTGATGTCAATAGTTTCTCCAGCTTTATACCAGCAATAAATGGGAGAAAAATAGTTCTCTTGTCGCTCTAAAGATGAGTTTTTCTTTCTCATCAATAAAAAGGCAGTCAGTAAAGAGAAACAGATGAATGGTGCTTTAGCCAAAGTGGTGAGAAAATCATTTTGGATGAGATTAGACCTCTCCAGTACACAGTGAATAGCACTTGACTCTTAAAGTCAGAGGCTTCATAGAAATGGCAATTATGGGGTAAGCTGACATTTGGAGAAACAGTATGCATTTAACTGAGTGTTAGCAGTGCTTCTCTGTGCTGGCTTGGCTAATGTCTGGGGAGTTCATGGAGCAGCAGTGAACTGCTGTACCTACTCCTGAAGGAAAATGCTACCACTGCATCTTTGAGCGATTCTGATGCCAGCCATGAACGAAGACTGAAATCATTAGATGTCTCTACAGACTACCAGGACCTGCAGGTGCTTTGGTCTGCACCTGTAACCTTTCTGCATGTTCTCATCCCAAACCAGGCAAGAGAAGCATCCCAGGAGGTGTAGATCACCACGCTCTCCCTTGCCTGGGCAGGCACCTCTCTGGATGTGGCTGGGTGCATGGCTGAACATCCCAAAGGTCTCTGGGTGATATCTCTGCTCTCCACAAGCACTATCAGCATGTGCACCCAATCATTTTTTCTGAAAAGGGACAAGTGTGTGGACTTTGCCATCTTGTGTGTGTATTCACTAGAGGGTGTGCAGGGAATACTAAGCAGAGGTTGTTCTAATCTTAGAAAGTGACTGGTTTCCTCTCCATGGAGATAGGGCTCACAGAAGCTGAAACACTGTCTTCTGCTATTTCTGCCTCAAGCTCCTGAAAGGGATGCTGCTGCTCTCTGCCGGTCTGCTTGATGTCACTGAGCCCTCCTGTCTTCCAGCAAGGACATTTTCCTGCAGACAAAAGCCCCTGTTCACAGAGCTGCTGCTTTGGATCAAGGGACTTCTGAAAGAGGCTGACCTAGGCAAGAAAGAGGCTGACCTAGGAGCATTCATTGTTCAGAAATGGACTCTCTTCCCATCTTCCAGAGCTGTGATTTCTGCATCCCTCTTCTCACTCTCAGCTAGGTTTGATTTCAGCGCTTACAATCACACACTACTTGCCAGTCATACTGATCTTTCCAATATTGATTGGAAATATTGAAAAACATTTTTCCTTTCAAAAATACTAGAAAATAAAAGGGATTTCCCAAACTCCTCCTCAAGAGGTCTGCAAGGCCACAGTTGAAGGCCTACACATAATCCTAAGAACAGCATGACCTTAAAGCATTTTCCATTGTTTCAGCTAAAAGTGGCAAAAATGCTGGAGGTGATGGCAGTCCCAGGGGTTTAGAAACTCTGAGCAATATAGTAGTCAAAAATACCACTCACCATGGGCACAGGCAAGAGAAACTCCTAAGAAAGAGCCATCTCAGCATATGATCTGGGTACACATTTTTAGTGCTAGAAGGCTAGAAAATCTGATCAGGAAACACTTCTGCTTTGGGAAGTCTACAGAACATGGCTTAATATTTTTACTCAGTAAACAGCCTTCACCCAAAAGTAGATCTGAACTCTAAAATGATCAGTATGTACCTAGTGTTTGGCAGTCACCAAAACCCACCTCCTTGGGTCTGCATGAGCCCACAGTGAGCTGAAATGGATGGCAGGAAAGGCATCTGAGTGGGACCCTCAAGGTGTGCCTGGGTAGAGGAGTCACTCTGTGATCTCTGGACTATTTGAATCAATAGATATGTCTAACATCAACATTTCTGTTTGGCCATCATCTATTTTTCACCACTATCAAGAACTTTCATTATGCAATATGGAGCTGCACACTAACCCTAAATGCCCATGTGCAACATAAATAAGGGACAGAAGTGCACCCTGCCCATGGGAAGTGGGGAGTGAATTCTTTGCTTTGCTTTGCCTGTGCATGTGGGCTGAGTTTGGGTGGTCTTGCTCAGTAGCCAAGAGTCTCACTTGGCATCAGCTTCATGTGGAGATAAATTGTGGTGTTCATCACTTGCTTTTTGTATATGTTATTGTTACTATTGTTATTATTATCTTCCTTTCTTATGTGTTCTATTAAACTGTTTTTATCTCAACCCATGAGTCTCTCACTTTCACCCTGCTAATTCTCTGTCCTATTCCACCAGAGGAAAGTGAGTGAGAGGCTGTGTGGTTGTTCACTGCTGGCCAGGGCTGAACTACAAGATAGCACATTGGCAGGAGCACCATCACATCAGGAAGGAGAAAGCAAGAATAATCTGAGCCCTTGTGTGATTTGAGAGAGCTCGCAGGAGCAAAGCTGTGTTTGGTTCCCAGCTTCCACATGTGTGCATGGACCACTGTCTGCCAGTGGAGCTGCCAGCTCCCCTGGCAGACAGTGGTCCATGGACAAAAGCTGTACAGCTTTTTCCAGGTCTGGTAGGGGCACAGACCTGGAAAAAGCTGTACTGAAAAGCAGACATTTTGGAATGCGGTTGTGGACACTGAGACATTGGAGCCAAATTTTGCCAAATTTTATTTCTTTCCAGGTAATCTTTTCCCTTTATATCCCAAAATAGAGCAGTATGTGACTTTCACAGTTTTGAAGTGATATTTCATGGTGTTTCCCACTGTGTTTCTACTATTTCTTTTACTCTAAAACGTGAGAAACACATTACTCATAGCATATTCCCTGCCTCCCCCTTGCAGTTTTCAGTGAAATAATAAAAGGCCTGCCACAACTCGTGGGCTTTAGTCCTCATTATTTCTACCCTGTTTTCAACAGTCACTTCTAATTCAGGGAGTACAAAACCTCCTGATTCAAGTTGCTTGCCAAAGAAAACAACTGCAGTTCACAGAAATCTCTTAATAATTTCAAGAAAATGCTGAAGGAGGAATTTTGTAATTAAAGATTTCACATTTTCTTACTTGATGCTCCATACTGGGCCTTGAGGAATTTTTTCTACTGATTCCATGACAGAATGGTTGCTCAATCGGCAAGTTTTTATTGGAAAAACTTTGTTATATTGTTATCTCTTAGATTCATGGCATAAATATTTACATGTATCCTTTTCCCAAGCAACCTTCAAATCAACATTTTCCTCATTATATTGGTGTAGCATTTAGATGAATTCCTTTGTCAGAAGCAATTAATCCCCTCCCAAGTTTCTAGTCTGGTGTTTGGCAAACCCTAATGCATAACAAATCAATGTGATTTTATCAGGATTCTCTGCCATGCAGCCTTTGAGCTACTCTGCTGAGTGATGGAAGAGGAAAAGGAGCAAAAATTTTGTCTGTGAATCTGATACCTTAAGAACCTTAAAAGCTTGTGCTCTAGCTGTGTTGTGCATGGATATCATTTTCACTAAACCTCTGGGGCTCAGCCAGGAGGAACTTCCTCCTCTCTACACTCCCATTCCCATGTTTCAGGGACATAACTGTTTTCTCTCACAGGAATTAAATTGGGACTGAAATTTATCCAAGTTTATCAGAGGATCTTTTGAAAATATTTTGAAATCATGCAAGGTTTTAAATTTCTTCCTGGCTGACACCTAGGTATGGCTGGACAACATGCAGTAGCTTCAAACGAAACACCCTCAGGATGTCCCCTGTACAATTGCTTCTTGTCCTCCAGGATATTGTTCTTTCTCCTCTTCTTGAAGAAGAAAATACATTTAGCAGCCCGAGCTGGAGCACCTGTGTCCTCTGTGAGTTTTACACAATCATTGTTTCTTGTGGTCTGGACTAACCTGTTGGTTGGTCTGACATGAAAAGATAACTCAGTCCCTCATTTTCTGAGCCTTTTCTGATAAGGATGCTTGCTGCAGAAATTGCTGAAAGCTCAGTCTTTGGAAAACTGAGAGCTCCGCAAGCCATAAGAAGTCAAGCAAAAAAAAAAAAAA
>VXBZ01009393.1:157813-174531 GCA_013399135.1 Heliornis fulica
ACCTCTATTTGTTTGTATGTACATGTATTGTGCTAGCCAATAACCACTGTCATTGATGAAGTGCACAAATTAATAGCAGGAAAGGTACAATATATTATTGCAGCAGATTAATGAATGCCTGAACATATGACAAAATGGTAAATGTAAAAATAACTTCTCTGCATTATAGTTTTGTCCTCTTGTCTCTCTCTTCATTAGAACCTTGGTTTATTAGCTTATTTCTAAAACTCTTATTAAAATGTTGCTGTGAAGTGATATATTCTGTTGCCTAATATTGAATTTCAGGACTTGCAGCCTAGCCATGCAGAAATCTCTGCTGAGTCAGCAGAATGGTAAGTACAGAGTTTCTACAGAGCGGCATCGCTTCCCTCGACTCTGCTTCAGACTCCAAGTACAGCTCAGCCTCAAGATAGAGAGAAGGAAACTCTGAGGCAAACTTAATGAAGGAGAAGAAAAATGAGAAATCCTTTCCAACTCCTTACATTCTATGATTCTATGTGATTCTATGATTGTGATTTTGTTGTGAAGTTTTAAATACTGAACTTTTTGTAAAACAAAAAGATAGCGGAAAAATGAGATGTGGACTCTACCTGAAAAAAATGGATTATTTCACTAAGAATACATAGATCTACATTGATGCAGTTTGCACCCCTATGGATTACAAGAACATAAACTGTAGCAGAAAAAGTGCCCAAAATGTAAACTTGACTTGATCAGGCCAGTTTTCTACATCTATCTCCTTTCATGTTTTAATTTTTTTTTATTTTTAACTTGCAACACTGCAGTTTCATGACATCATCTGACATCAGATTGAGTTCACTTATTTGGATTTATAGAATTTTGAGTGAAGACTCTCCATTCATTGTCCATATGTATGTAGCTGAATATATCAGTATCACAGTCACAAATACATTCATTCAGAATATTGTAATCCTAAAAGCAAAAGTACTCAGCTTTATTTCTTATTTGGCCAACTGAAGAAGGTAAGCAGTTAGTCTATGAAGAATAATTCAGTATGCTTCCTTGCTTTTTTTTTTGTTGTTGTTGTTTCCTTCTCTTGCTATTTGTTCATTATAAAGTAGAGAAACCCACTCTGTTCAGCAGCACAACCTCTAGATATTTCAAAAGGAAAGCAGCAAAAATAAACATTTAGGCTGAGCACACTCCAGTCTGTTTAAAATAATTCATGGTTGTCACACTGTGGGAGTAGTAATTATTGGTCAGCTTCCTTTTTTCCTTCTTTTTTTTTTTTTTTTTTTTTGATAGAACTGAAGTACTATAAGCAGCTGCATTTGTAGAGAGCTTTGGGAACTCAGCTTGCTCATTACAGCTCAGACACTGCAAAGCTAATGAGGCTGGTGACCTTGATGACAGGAAGGTTACAAAGTGAATACAGGACATCGAGAGATGTCTGTTTCCTGCCATTTTATTAAAATGCATTTTTAAAGTTTAATTCCTGGTGCAATTCACAAAGAGATCAGCACAAGGAGTTGGAGAAGAAGCCAGATTCTGTGGCTATTTGTGGATTAATGAGTCTTGTGAGGCAGAGCTGTACTGCTGTCTTGGCCACTGAAGATGCATCCTGCTACTTTCAAGAAATCCCTTAGTTCTTCATGAAATGTAACCAATCTTCCTTTGGCTATCCAGTCCTTTATCTTAGAATAATGTTATCCTGCCTTGGAAAAGAGACAGAAAATTCCTATCTGTGCTTGCCATCATCTAAATCAAATACTCTATTCAAACCAGACTACGTTCAACTTTTACACGTTGGATGCTATATTCATATAAGACATCTTTGGTTTTAATAAATAGAATCACAGAACCATAGAATGTCTTGAGTTGCAAAGGACCCAGAAGGACCATTGAGTCCAACTCGTGGCTCCACACAGGACCAAACAAATCAGAGCATGGGACTGAGCGCATTGTCCAGATGCTTCTTGAACTCAGTCAAGCTGGGTCCCAGTCAAGCTGGGACCACTTCCCTGGGGAGATTGTTCCAGTGCCCACCCCTCCCTCAGTACAGAAATTCTTCATAATGTCCAACCTAAATAATACATCTTTGGCCCTGCATCATAGGGTACATAAAAGTGTTTGTCTTGGAAAAGTAAATATGCTAATGCTTCCTCTTATCTGTTTGTCTGTTGCAGCTCTAAGGGACCAGGCAATATTTCATTTCCTCTCTTTTTCAGCACATATAAATAAACTCCAGAATATATATATATATTTAAAATTATATTATACTTTGAATGAAAATTTCGAGACCCCACAGTGATACTCATTTGTCCTAGCATTTAGTTCCTCGGTGTTCTTTCAAATCCTGGCCTCCTTGATGAGACAAACAGTTGGGGACATAAGGAAATGTATCTGCTTAGGATATAAATACATAATCAGTAGTAATTTTGCACAGTTTTTCAATTCATAAAGAAGACTAAATATTCTCAACATGACAGTGACCACATCTCACCTGTGTTTTGTCTAATGATGCTAAAATTAAAGACTCTCTTGCCATCGCCATGATTATATTTAATTCTAAAGTTCTAAAAGTTACACAATAAACACTGTCTGGACACTGTTTTGAAGAACTTATGGGATGGGGCAGGCTTCCTGCTCATTACTTGCACTCTATGTGTCATTTCTCACGCTTTCTCTGAAAAATGTCACTGCTGCTCTTCAGTCCTAATAGATGTCTCATACCCTGCTGTTTGCCTTCAATTCTATAATCCATGTTGGAATGAAGCCTTCAAGAAACTGATGGACAAAAGCCAGTGTCTAGAGCTGTCTTGTGATCTAGCTGTGCAGAAAGTGAGGAATGAGAGTATGTTTGTTAATATCTCAGTGGCTTTCCTACAAAATCTACCCGCAGCCTTTTTCCCCCTTTTAATATTGAGAAAGGGGAGAGTCTTACATAATTATTCTACTTTTAATTCTGATTATGTCTGTCCCTGTGTCTTGCACCTCACATTTATCAGGGTGTTCATTTAGCAGTAGCAAAAATTCACTCTAGATGATGTGGCTTCCAACTCCTGCATGGTTTCTGGAGGTGTCTGTGGGTTATCATCTCAGCTGCTGCTGTGGTGTGTTTCATGCCGCTGTCCTCAGCACATTGTCAGATGCTATGGACATGCTGAGGGGGCTGTCCTGTGATATTCCTCAAAGGCAGTTACAGAAGAGAGAATTCTACAAAATAAAGCTGGATGTGACTTCAGGCATTCAGTTAGTTCAAACAGCTGCCCCACTACATCTTTTTTCTCTTTTTCAGAGATTTCTGGAGATGGATATTAGCAATGTCCTTTCACAATACATACACATTTCATTTTAAAAAATTACCCTAATGTCTAACTGAAATATTTCTCAATGATATTTAAGTTCATCACTGTGGGCTTAGCCTTGCTCTATAGAAATGCCAACAAAAATCATAGCTATTTCCCCCAGGAAAAGTTGCATGTAAAGTTTAATGCATTTTACAAATGTGCTTTCTACATTTCTAAAGCACTATGAAGTATGTTGAGAGAAGTTGCATTTCTGCATTTAATGTCAAAAAGGCTCTGTATCTTTGAAGTGTAAAAGGTACCATCCAAATGCAAGGTCTGATGTGCCCAGTGCACATAAGTTTGTGTGTCACCATCTCTCAGTTCCTGGAACAGATCAGGCATTCCAGTGTCACCATGTACCTGTCAGGTTGGGTGGCACCAGGAGTCATTTACCTTTTGCAAAAGGCCAGACAAGGGGGGGGGTTACATTGCTACTGTCAGCAAGGGAATTTGGAGAGCTGTCTGTACACCACACACCCTCCCTTGAAAGAAAATTCTCCAGACATCAAGATCAAACCCATGGGATGTCCTTCTGTAGACATGGGAAATAGAAATTACATTATCTTAGTAGAGTTGGTCAAAAATTCAAGAAATTCCCTATAAATTCTGTGTTAGAAAAGGAACTGGAAACCAGACTGATGGACAGGACAACAGCACAATGTTAACTTTCTGCAGATACGGCAAGTGACTGATAACGAACAATAACTTCTGTCAGCTTCTAGTGATCTTGTCAGCTCTCATAGATATTCATATGAACCTGTAAGCATAGCTATGCTTGCAAGGATAAGATGATAAAATGTGCAAGGGCTACAATACATATAATGTTTTAAAAGTGGATTTTGTTTTGCTCATTATCTCACTTCCAAACATGGTTCTGAACCCGAGTGATAAAATGTGAGATTCCATCATTGGTTATATATGGCTTATATTTGTTTCAACGGCAGAAAATGCACATGCATAGATGACCTAAAAACATATTTGCATGGTACACAGAATTTAGCCCCTACTTCACAAAATAATATTGCTGCCTAAATTGCAAAAACAGAGCAAAACCTTGCAGACACGCACCGTGCTGTGAGCTTTTATTGTTTGACTGTGTCTAGGGGTTGAACTGCCAGAACTAGCAGCGGTACTGGAATAAATTGCAAATACATGAAGGACTCTCTCATTCTTGTGTGATACACCAGAGTTCCCTCATCTATAAATAATGATCCCAGGGTTTGCAAATGAGAAGCACAAATGTTATGTGAACAATGGTGGGAAGCTTTTAAATCCTTGTTAGAATGATCTTCCCTGACAAATCAACCACCAGATACCTAATCTAAACAGGATGGAAACCTTGTAAGTGAAATGTCTGTGGTAAATATATACCATGCTTTACATACTGGAATTTGGTGTTACACTTCTGTCTCTACTTCTGTGCAACATCCGTAGAAATTAATGAAATCTATTTCTTGTACCCAAATTTAACAGAAATACTGTGAGATATAGTAGAGAAGTTTTCTTTAGTGGTACAGAATTTGCCAGTACCTCTGTTTTGGTTTATTTCACAAACAGGGGCACTGGCCTCACTTCAATCAAGTAGTTTCTAAGTAAGTGAGCTGTGTTTGCTTCTGCTAGGAACACGAGAATGTGTTGCTGTTGTGCAGGATGCAACTCTATTCATTTAGCACTGGAAGTGATAAGAATGCAGCAGGAAAACATAATCGGATGTTTGTCCTGTTGCATTTTGCTAAGGAGCACTGGTGGATTTTCTCTTGAAAACTGCATTATTTGTGAGGACAGTCCAGTGACATCTTAAAAATTGGAACAGCTCATGAACATGAAGGAGTCAGTAATCTCTTTTTACTCAAGAGGAAACAGGTATATTTCGCACAACAGTTTGCTCAACATAACAGTTTATTCATGTAAGGAATACCATTGAAATCAATAGTTTTCTTTACATTAGCTTTGTTTCCATATGATAATTTTTCCCATGTAAAGACTGGCATGCTTGTTTAAAGCTGCATACACCAACATCGCTAATGCTAATTTTCCCTGAAGTGGATATATACCAGTATAGGTTATTTTTCCATGAGGAAATTCAAACTACTAAATTAGACTCATACAAGTTAGGATTAATAACATACATATTTGCACATTTTCTATATTTGATGAGCAAATGATGAAATGGGACCTATCCTTCAAGCTGAATATGATGGGGAAGAAAGAAAATGTCAATGCAAGGAGAGGACAATAAAGTAGGAAAGATAGCAGGACCTTTAAGAAGTCCATCTACTGTAGATTTGAAGTGTACCGACTGCTTGAAATCATTATTTGTAAAAAATTTATCAACTGAGATTTTTTTTTTACCATAATCTCAGGTACCTGCCCGTTTCTAGTTACTAAATTCTCCGTTTTGGTTGTTTAATTTTTTATCTCTTTCTTCCTGACTTTGTTAAATCTTTTATCACAGAAACACAGAATCACAGAATGTCAGGAGTTGGAAGGAACCTCAGAGATCATCCAGTCCAACCCCCTGTCTGAGCAGGATCACCTAGATTAGATCACACAGGAACGTGTCCAGATTGATCTTGAATGTCTCCAGAGAAGGAGACTCTACAACCTCTCTGGGCAGCCTGTTCCATTGCTACTTCACCCTCACGGTGAAATAGTTTTTCCTTACATGCACATGGAACATCCTAGGTTCCATCTTGGACCCATTTCCCCTTGTTCTATCACTGGCCATCACTGAGAAGAGCCTGGCTCCATCCTCATGACACTCACTCTTAACATATTTATAAACATTAATGAGATCACCCCTTAGTCTCCTCCAAGCTAAAGAGACCCAGCTCCCTCAGCCTTTCCTCATAAGGAAGATGTTCCACTCCCTGAAACTCCCTCAGTTAATCACAGAATCACAGAATTGTAGGGGTTGGAAGAGACCTCAAGAGATCATCAAGTCCAAACCCCCTGCCAAAGCAGGTTCCCTAGAGCAGGTCACACAGGTAGAAGTCCAGATGGGTCTGGAATATCTCTAGAGAAGGAGACTGCACAACTCCCCATGGCAGCCTATTCCAGTGCTCCATCACCCTCACCGTGAAGAAGTTCTTTCTCACATCGGTGCAGAACCTCCTGTGGTCCAATTTGTGACCTTTGCCCCTTGTCCTGTCCCCACAGACCACTGAAAAGAGGTTGGCCTTTGTCTCTCACACTTCAGATATTTGTAAACATTGATGAGACCCCCTCTCAGTCTTCTCAGGGCTGAGCAGCCCCAGCTCACTCAGCCTTTCCTCATAGGGGAGATGCTCCAGGCCCTTCATCAACTTTGTGGCCTCTGCTGGACTCTCTCCAGGAGATCCCTGTCTGTTTTGTACCAAACTTTTTTGTACCAAAAGTCCCTGAACTGAGGGGCCCAGAATTGGACACAATACTCCAGGTGAGGTCTCACCAGGGCAGAGTAGAGGTGGAGAAGGACCTTCTTGATCTACTGGCCACCTCCCTTCTAATACACCCCAGGATGCCATTGACCTTCTTGGCCACAAAGGCACATTGCTGGCTCATGGTCATCCTGCTGTCCACCAGGATCCCCAGGTCCCTCTCACCTGCACTGCTCTCCAACAGGCCAGTCCACAACCTATACTGGTACCTGGGGTTGTTCCTCCCCAGATGCCAGCCCCTCCACTTGCCCTTGTTAAATCTTGTTAAGTTTCTCCCTGCCCAGCTCTCCAGCCTGTCTAAATCCTGTTGAATGGAAGCACAACTTTCTGATGTGTCAGACACCTCTCACAGCTTTGTGTCATCAGCAAACTTGCTGACTGTGCACTCTATTCCCTCATCCGGGTCATCAGTGAATACACTGAACAGTACTGGTCCCAGTACCAACCCCTTGAGGGACTTTTTATCTAGTACTACCTACAGTGAGACCCCCAGTGTGATGTGGGATAAACATCACATCTTCTTTGTGGACAAGAAATCCCCTACCATGGATGAATGCTGATGTATTATTTAAAGCAGAATAACTAAGGTATCCTATGATATTAATTATTCTTTATATACTTCCATACACTTTTTTGACTTGGCCCTTCAACATTATTGTCTGCAGAAATGTGAGTCCATATGAAACTTTTAACATATATATGTGTATTATTAGGACATATAGCAAGAAACCAAATACGGAGCAGGAGCTAAAAATATACAAATAACATTAACATTTCTGTATATATCTGATGAAAAAGTAATCCAGAAGTTCCATACTTGAAAGTTTGATAGGATTAAATAGGAACCATAGAATCACAGAATCTCCTGAGTTGGAAGGGACCCAGCTCCTGACTTCACACAGGACCATGCAGGTCAGAGCATGGGACTGAGTGCGTTGTTCAAATGCTTCTTTAACTCAGTGAAGCTCAATGCTATTGATAGATTTCCTAGTACAAAGAAGCTATGGTCTACACATGGATCTTGAATTTTGAAAGCTTTATCTTTTACTTATTGTATTGCTGTAACATGACCTTAGAGCTTGTAAACAAATTCCATGATGTTAGATGTGTATGTAATAAACTCACATAATTTGTGATGACAAGAATTCAAATTCAGTTCACAGATAGAGTCCTCTAGAAATTGAAGGAACATGGGATTTAAGCCCTATCTGAAATATTAAATTCTTGTCTTTGCTGGTTCTGAAAACAGATCTAGAAATTGTAATTTCCTGGACTCTGTCAGTATGGAAAACTGTTTCAGTAACTTTGCAATAATGTGCGAGCTTTCAAAAAGTAAATTTGGTAATGAAAGCTGCCATAAAAGTTGTATGAAAGATTAGTTTGATATGTACAAAAGACCAGGCCTGGAAGCCCATAGAGTTGTAAATTACACAATCATAAATTTGTTTAGGTTGGAAAAGACCTTTAAGATCATCATGTCACACCATTAACCTACTACCACGTCCAAGCCCTAAACCATGCCCCCAAGTTGCTTTGAGGCTTGTTTTACATACACTGTGGTCCTGTTGATGTAACAGTTGAGTGTGGGGAAAAGATGATAAGTTGTAAAGAAGCTTGAATCAGTTATTGTCTCTGGAGAAATGTTACACCTCTGGCAGATTTTGGTTTTGGGCATTGTGATCAGGATCCTCTGACTACATGTATGTGCTCCCTCAAGCATTATTTGAGTGAGAAGTCATTTTGGCTATCAAAATAGGTTTATTATTCTTAAGTCTATATGTTTGCTGCTAAATTTAACATGGGTTAAATAAGATTAACTGTAATTACCTGTAATTTTAATTAACTGTCTGGCTACATGAAAATCTTCCCTAAATGACAGTGTATGAAAATACACAGAGCTTCCAATGCATAGCCAGACAAGTAGAGTCTTCAATTGGAAAAGAAATAATTCCATGTGGCTCAATTTTGTTTGGACTGTGCTTGGACCTTTGGCATGACACTAAGCTGTGTTTAAACTGGTTTAAACAGTGGTGACCTCAGTAGTCACAGAACGTCTACAGTATGAGCTATGGGGTCAAACTTTTCATCCTCACCCTGATGCTCTCTGTGTCATTCTTCAGGCTGATGGGACAGTCTTTTGCCAGCTCACGCTTCTGAGGCGGCAGATTGGCAACACTGAGTATAGGCAAATATAATGCTTCTGATGCTGATAAATGTGTGCAGATTCTGAAATAAAAAGGCTTTTGGGTTATAAGAAATTGTGCAGCGTTGTAGGAAACTGCACTTTTTCCTCAAGATGGCTGTATATTTTTTCTAAATGTGTGGCACAAACAGCATGAGCCCAGAAAAAGGAGGAACCATTAGTGGATGTAAACACTTTTACTTCTGCATTATTAGAAAATTTATAAGAGTAGCATGTTGGTAACATAAGTAAAAGTAGTTGTTAACAGCTTGTAGAGGGGGCTGGAAGGACACAAAACCCATTAAAACTCCCCAAATTAATAAAGAATGTGTATGAAGTATTTGTGATTACATATACTCAAACACAAGGTTTAGGAGAGATCTGCAGTACAGATTCTTTGTGAGTGCCCAGCTTCACAGTGACTTCAGGATCTTAAAATCTGTCAAATCGGCATCTTTATTTCACAGAATGTACTCATGGGATATTTCAGTTCCAGCCTGGCAAAAGAAAAAAGACAGCTTTGATGTTTTCAAAAAAGTGGAGTGGTCAAGAATTTCTGAAAGCAGTTTAGTAAAATCACATGTACCGAAGTGAAGTCTTGCCAGGCTACATTTACTATGCAGGATAAATTTGATTTTCAAAATTGTGGAATATAGATTACTAGATTAATGAATGAAAAGAACAGAGCTTGCTGTCTGTCCTTTGCTCATTTGCTGTCTCATGGGAAGAATAAATTACATTCTGTCTGCTCAATGGAATAATTAAAATTTTGAAGAGTGTGCAAATACAGTATTGAATAGTTACCCATCGGTTTGCTACGTTGCTGAAGTTCCCTTACCACAAAGTCAACATCAGTCATTGCACCTGGTCATTAGGAAGAAATAAATGCCCCACTCGAGCCATAATTTTTGCTACCTTTCCCTCTGATTTAAAGTTGACCCAAATTGGGATTTTAAAATTATTTTCCATTTTTGCTTCATCACAAATTATTATTTTTTTTCACTGACACTGGGTTCTGGATGGGTCTTGCAGCTCTCAGTGAATGTTCAGAACTTTGTGAAGGCTGTGGGAGGAAGGCATCTCACACAAAGGAAGAATTTGGTGAGGGGTTTTTATTCAGGGCACAGCAAAGCCTGTGAAATCCTTTCTTATGATTTCTGTGGGGATAGAAGAACTTCAAGTAACAGATAGATATAGTTTGATTGGAGATAATAGTAGAAACAATTAGAGTCCAGGATAAAAGGGTTCATGCTCTGGCATATTTGATTGTGTGAGAAAGAAGCAGGCAATCAGCAAAAATAAAGACCAAAAAAAGGGTGCATTTTGCGTGACAATAAAAAAAAGAGACATCTGTGGTTTGCAGGCAGGCAGAAAAGGGGCTTGGTGACAAGGAGGAAGAAACTTTATTGAACTCTTTGATTCCACATATGGGGCTCCAAAGCAGATGTGTTCTTGATGGTGGGTAAGGAGCAGTTCTTCATCTCCAGTCTGCGGGGGGTCATGGTTTACTGGGTGGGTTACTGGCAGGAGGACTGCAGGTCTACTAGTTTCCCTCCAAAATTAGTGTCATGAAGGGAACATGGCTGCTTGCATTTTTGTTGTTAGTGTTGTGAATAAATGGTACCACATATAAGAAATAACTGACTTCTCTATCAACTCCTCTCTCTGGTGGAAACAACCTATAGTACTGCAAACCTTGGCTGATAGTTCAGGACAGGTAACAATCTGTATATATAGATTCAGTGTGTATTCATATAAAATGTTTCTCCTCTGAGATGATTCCTCTGCAAAACTCCCATTTCTGTCAGTTTAGATTAGCCTTCTAAACTTCAGAGCCAGCAGCTAACAAGCTTAACAGCACAGCCTTGTAAATCATCCATCTTGCAAAGGTACTTATGTGGAGGAGCTGAGCATCTCTGAAAATCAGGACATTTCATTTTACTGGCTATATATGGATGCAGCAACTTGAATTAGGCATGCAGAAATGTGAGCAGTGGGATTTTCTAGAGATTGATTGCTGCTTGATTATTAGAGCATGATCTGAACTCTTGTTTTGTGCCAGGGAATGGCAATACTTCACTAACCGATTGGACAGAATGACCTTTTTGAAAGGCTTGGGCGCAGGACACAGCAGTATCAGTGCAGGCAGGTGGATACTCAGAAACATGGGGGTTCATCTGATGCAGTGGGTAATTTTCAGCCAAGAACATGATCTTGAGATTTGGTAAGCTCATGTGGCCACCCCACAGCCCTGAAGAAGTGTGGGGAGCTGGCTTGGGCATGTTGATGGTGATGAGAGTATGTTGCTGAGAGTAGGGGTCAGGCAGCACTGTGTGCTGAGTCAGTCATTGGCAACCTTTAAACGATGGACATGTAGCTTTCCAAATCAAGGATGATATGCTCAAGGAAGCTGGCATCCTTTGTCTTTCAAAGCTCTCTCAGGCTACTGCTTTTGAAGTTTCCAGCCTCTTGTCAGCTTGGGTGTGCCCAAGTGAAATCTGTGTCTTCTGTGCCTTGGGCTGCTGGCTCACACACCTGGCACTTGCCCAGGGATGAATAGTTTGGTTCTGCCCCTAAGGACGACAAGGCTGCTGTCCGCAGACTTGGTCTTGTGTTGACCAGCCAGTGTGTTCCTCAGGTCCACAGCATTCAAAGATATTTGGTGAGTCTCCCACAGACCTCTGAACATCCCTGAAACATCTTCTTTTTCAGTGAGTGGGCCAAGATCATACGGGTACAGGCTGGTGCATGCTGCGGACTGCATCTTCCTTTGCATGGAAGCTGAAACCCATCAAATCATTGCAGCATGGAATGTAGTCTGCCCAGTGTGCTCTAACCAGGACCCTTGAATGGAGCAGTTGCTGTGCTCAGGATTCAGCAAATGGGTCTGCATTGAGTCTGGCAGAACTGGAGTTAATGGGGAGCAGCTCTTGCAGAGCTGTGCTGTGTATTGGTAGCCAGCAAGGTGTTGGTAACACACCAGGGTTTAGCTGTTAGGGAGCAGCGCTGGCACACATCAAGGCTGTCTCTCCATCACTGGGGGTGGGCAAGATCCAGGAGGGGATCCCTCTCCATCCAGCTGATGAGGGGAGTGATAGAGCAGCTTGGTGGACACCAGGGACCCATCTGCTGTGCTTCATCCAGGCTCATCTCTTGGTCAAAGTTATCTTCCATTGTGCTATACTAACTGCAAACACTGCTGGCTGGTGTGTGCTCCCTGGAGTGTAAGGAGGAAGAGTGCCAGTCTTTTTGCAGCTCTAAACTAATTGCTGTGACAGGCTACTATGAAGAAAATAGAAGTGTGATCCCTGCATTTAAGTAAATGCAGTCTGAAATAATTAAACCTTAATTAGTGAGTTGTTCTAACTTGTCCTGGCTCACAGTCTTGGGTTCTTGAGAAATACCAGCCAAGCTGTGGTTTTATTTGGACAATTAACAGATTGCTTATTTACCAAGCGAGAGCTTATGCCTTGCTTTGAGTGGTGGGATTCTGCTTTCAGTGAAATCAATGAAGGTTTTGTTGTTTTTTGTGGGTTTGTTTGTTTTTTTTTTTTGTTTTTTTTTTTTTAACTCTGAAATGTTTCAAAGAGTTCAGTGGTAAGGGAATAGCTGCTTTGTGTTAATATTGCTGTAACAGCTACAGACTCTGGATTGTACTGACTCCATCACACTACTCTACATAGGTGTTTGCAGAAATAAACACCTGAAGGGGAAGGGACTTTGAAATGACTTGCAGAAATTCATGGTTGCCCCTCTCTGATGCTCTGATGAGCAGACTTGGAACCAAGTGACTCAACTCTGCACCTCTGTGGCTGTGTCACAGCTGAGGCCACAGATGCCTGCTTCTGCTGTTGGAGATAGCGTTTGTTCCTCCCTGGCATTGAGTTATGATCTGATATTAGTTTAATGTATTCACAGCACTGGCATGGTACTCTGTGATCTCTGCTTTCCATCTGCTGAAGGGTTCATTCAAGTTAGAGGAGAGAACAGCATCCACAGTTGTTGGGCGGGCAGTGCAAAGCAGTGCTAAGGTAATAGCAGTAAAAAAAAACAGGGCTAGGGCACTGGAACACGGTTGTTTGGGTTGGCTCTTAGCATAATCCCTGGTACGGGTTTTGGCATGCCCCAACTGCCCTTCCCTGGAGGAATGCACAGCCTGGATCACACTGTCAGGGACTGTTCCTGAAAAATCAGTGTGAGCAAGGGAGGAAGCTGTACAGATGGAAGGTGTGCTGTGCTCTGCCAGGTAGCCTCAGGGCTCAGGGTCCCTGGCCTGTTTCACTCACAGATACAGACAAAGCTGGAGATGCCAGATCTCTGATCCCCTTTTTCCTAAAGTCTGAGGAGGAAGAGCATCTGTAGGATGCCTCTAACAGCAGAGCTGCCTCGAGATTGGAGAGATTTCTTTGGTAAGGAATGCTTAGGCTATGCACATATTTATGCTGGAACTGGATGATGCCCCTTCTAGAGGCCCTGTAGTAAGTTGGCACCCGTTTAAAGAACTACATGCCATGCAGGTGTACTGCAGGTACAGCGTCTCCCGGGTAAAGCAGGAGCAGCTGGCAAAGGCATGAGACCCTTCCCTGCAATCAGTGTGCCACCTTGCTGAAGACTGCGCAGCAACAAAGCTGTAAGGCATTGTATTATTCTTCAGAAAGCAAAATGCCTCTTAGACTAGCTGGATTATCTTTTAATGCCTTTGAAATTTAGCAGAGCGATTTTCCTCGTGCCTTGGGAATTCACAGTGAGGGATCAGCACAGCTAATGAACCACTTTCAGGGAGTCTAAACTTAGCTGAGGCCTGTTCATGAGTAATGTTCCATAATCAAGACCATGAGGAGAAGAACGAGGTTGAAGAGACAAAAGCTTACATCTTGAATTTACACTGTGTACAAATTGGGGAAATGACTCTTACATTTGACCTTTTAAGTAAAAGTGTAAAGTAAGGTTACACTTACACTTCCCTCTGCCTCTCAGCTCCTCCCTTATGTCAGTTGGCTTTGAATGGCACTGATTTGTGATGCCACTGCTTTATACACCAGCCGGCCTGGATTTCCACATGTTGCTGCTGCCATGTCCTGTCTTTGAGCTGAAATGTCTGCAGTGTATCCTGCTTCGCCTTCTCCCCTTTGCTGCGAATGCACAACCTAGCAGATGTTCTTCTGTTCTTCCTGGCTTCTGGAGAATGAAATACATGTTGGCTCTTGGCTCTTAGCAGACTGATTGCCCATATTTATTTCACTTACAGGGGACTTAAAGCCACACGGGCCCATGAGCCTCCTCCTGGTTTCATCAAAAACTGGGGATGGGCAGCGCTTTGCAATGCTGTGCCTTGTAAACTGGCAATATTTACTTCCAATGAACAGACTACAAAAGGGCTCAACTTGAAGTGAAGCAAAACTCCCGAGCAGATTGCCTTTAATGTGTCTTATTTATAGAAAGAGTTACAACTGTTTTGTTGTTGTTGTTGGGATGTTTTTTTTTCTGAGGGATTGCTCCACTGCTATTGTACTGATTTAATTTGTCCATTTGTTAAGCAACCTAAATTGCCTCCATTCCCAGCTGCTGCTCAATGAAACTGTAACAGGGCAGATTGTTTTACAGAGATGCCTTGATTTTGTGGTAGGTTATATGGTAATGAATTGTTTGTCAGAGAAATTTAACTGTAAATGCAACAATGTCTGCACAGATTGAAGTAATGAAATTTGTGATCATGATAATACAGCTTTTCTATTTTATGATGTAGTCAATCTGTCCTTCTCTTACAGAGAAAAAAAAAAAAAGCCAAGTTTGATGACTACTAAACAAAAGAACAGATTTTCCCCTGCTCAAAGTTGAGCATACAGAGTGTAGAACTGTTTTATATGGTCTAGTGAGAGCCCTCTGGAAAGAATATATAAAATGTATAAGGATTTATAAAATGTTTTGGATCTGGAAAAGCAGAAGGTTTATAAGGACGATTATTTTAAATTTCAGCACTAATGCTCTATCCAATATTTGCC
The DNA here is from genome assembly GCA_013399135.1 of Heliornis fulica. Lineage (NCBI taxonomy): Eukaryota > Metazoa > Chordata > Aves > Gruiformes > Heliornithidae > Heliornis > Heliornis fulica. The sequence goes on from VXBZ01009393.1 coordinate 172,728, forward strand.
TATAAACTGTTTAATCACCTTTCTGAAGTTTTTCATTATCTTGCTAACAGGAAAACTGTCTCCTTGAGCAATTTTAGCAAGAGCAGGCTAGATGTCTTATAATGTCTGCAAGCCAGGATGTGTCACAGATGAGAAATCTGCAAGAAACTTTTTTTCCCTAGAACTTGTTTTCATAGCTAGGTGTTACACCAGTAAGGCTATCTGTGAATCAGCACTGAAAATTGCTGAAAAACCCAGCCATTTGGGCAAATATCACTAAACCTTCCTATGGTGTTGTAACATTTTTCCAGTAAATGGTTTGTGCATTAGAGGAAGGGTATCATCACATCATCCTCAGCCAGCTCACATGGGCTCACATGGGAAGGTGAAACTTCACATGGTGCTGCTATTCCCATCTCTTCCTGTTCTCTAAGCTCCCTTTACTGTCAGCAAAGAGAAATGTTCAGTCTGGAAGAGCAGGCATCGCTTGAGGTCAGCAAAGAAGAATAGGCTGGAACAGGCTGCCCAGAGAGGTTGTGGAGTCTCCTTCTCTGGAGACATTCAAGACCAATCTGGACATGTACCTATGTGATCTACTCTAGATGATTCTGCTCAGGCAGGGGGGTTGGACTGAGTGATCTTTTGAGGTCCTTTCCGGCTCATAATATTCTGTGATTCTGTAATAGGAACCTCCAGAAAATTATGATTTCATCTTGCCTGGTGTAGGTGGAGGATGAGTATTTATCACCATTCCACTAAGAGCAGGACTTTCTCTGGTGACTAGAAGGGAAACCTCAGGTGGTTAAGGTAGAAAACTGATGAGATAACGAAGACCAGGTAAAATAAATCCTATTAGATCATCGGTAGAAACATGCTGATGTACAGACTACACTGCATCTTATTTCCCTTCCAAGCAAATGAACACATCCAGCCATTTATGCTACATCCAAATGGAAGGGTGCCATGCCACACCAGAGTTTTGGAAATATTAGCACTATTAAAGTTTTCCAGCATTTAAATCACTTTTAAAGCTTCCCTGCACTTGTTTTTCTAGGTGAATCTTTCAAAAGCCAGCAGATTCCCCTTACACTCGTACCTTTCCATCTCTCCACTCTTCTCTCTGATGGCCACTTTAGTCTGTAGTATAATCACTGCATGACCAGGACTGTATTGATGCCAGGTGTTGGAATTAGATGTTAATATTTAAATTCCTTGAGAATGGCTGACTTAAAACAAGCTAGTGTTTGCAACTTAGGGTGGATGCCCTTATTGCTTGGTCAAAAATGTAATTTTAGAAGCCTTTACCCTTTATACATTTCCAAACCAGGCAATGTTGCAGCTTTTGAAAAAAAATCCAAAGGAGAAAAAAGTAAATCAAAATAAAAAAAACTTGTCTATGAAGGAGAAGTTAAAGAAGCATTTTTGCAGCTCAGAACTCTATATAATTATTATTTATTGTCTTGAGTTTGGCTGGGATAGAGTTAATTTTTTTTCTAGCAGCTGGTGCAATGCCTGTTGGGATTAGGATGAGAGCAGTGCTGGCAACACACTGAGCTCTAGTTATTGCCAAACAGTCAAGGACTTCTCAGCTTCCCATACTGCCCTGCTAATGAGAAGGTGGGGGCACAGTGGGAGGGGGCACAGCCAGGACAGCTGACCCAAACTGTCCAAAGGGATGTTCCATACCATGCAATGTCATGTTCCAAGCATAACTGAGCGGGGGTTCGTTGGGAGGTGGGATGGCTCAGGTACTAGCTGATCATTGGTTCTAGGTGGTGAGGGACTGTGCTGTGCATAATTTCCATTGTATGTTCTACTGTTAGTA
>VXBZ01009393.1:174633-218872 GCA_013399135.1 Heliornis fulica
ACTGTCTTTATCCTAATTGACAAGGTTTCCTTTTTTTTTTTTATTTTTTTATTCTCTCCCCCATCTCAGTGGGCATGGGGAGTTAGCAAAGGGCTGAGTGGTATTTTTAGCTGCCAACCAGATTAAACCATGACATTAATATAACTGATGCAGTTATGTTAATGCCATGGTTTAAAAAAACCATGACCTCACAAAAGCAGACCTCACAAAAATTACTTAAACAATATAAAAATGAATTCTGATAAACAACCCAATAAAATACTTCAGTAATGTGTGAAGGCACTTGAGTTCATTTTTGTTCCTTATTTCCCAATTTCTCATCCAGAAGAGGTGCAGTGCAGAGAAGAGTAGCAGACTCAGGCACAGTGGATGGAGGTATCTATCTTCTGCAGAGCAGAAGCTGTTCCATATCTGCTGCTGGCATTTTCCTGTCGTCGGTCTCTGTATTTAAAAATTACTTGCCTGGGGTGGTAATATGGTACAGATATAAACCTGACACATGGGGCTCCAAATTTCATGAGTCCTGTGCAGCAGCTCTCATAGGTGTCCTGCAGTACTTGCTCTCTCTCTTAAGTCCCACAGCGGCTTGGATTTGTCACTATGCAGTGACTTTGGACAAAAGTGAGGGAGTTGGGAGAAGAAATAAACCCACAAATGTTTCATTTTTTTTTCAGTTAAGTACTGAATGTGACAAAAGGCCACTTTCTGTCAACGTGGAAAATGTATCTAATTCCCAGTTCCTTTAGAAAGCAGTATGGGAGAGGATGGGTGTTTGCATACTCGCCTATGTAAGGCTTCTCCCTTGAGTAAAATGTTATTGTTGTCTGCCTCCTAGAGCAAAGCATGACCTCTTGTTTGCTTTAGGCATTGCCCAATGCTTTCTTCTGCCTCTTGGCTACTCATCGACATTGGATCTGAATTCTGGGCGTTAAATGAAAGGGTTTGATTTGCTTGCGGAGACACAGAAAGCCTGACCCTAACTGCATAACCAGACTGAAGTTCAGCCTTCTTCGGTAGTGGGCTGCGAGCTAATGTCTGTACAGTCTTGTTACAGAAAATCCTTCCACTTTTTGGCCTCCAGATCTAAAATCACCTTCACCTCCATAATATGATATGCTGTGGGTTTTAGGTGGCACAAAATGTCTTCCCCTGCAGTTGGAAGAACTCGGGTCCAGTGTCAAGTATGCAGCTTTTTCCATGGTTACCTAGAGACCATGTGAAAAGAAATATGTGCCCTTTACTGAGCTTACCTGAGAAGATAAATGCTTTTCAGCAGTCAATGAACCTTAGACAGACAAAGTAATAAGATGCTGCACCTCTAATGGAAGAGAAAAAAGAATTGCCATTTCTATTTGGTGGTATCTGTTTCTTCTTCCGAAGCTGACAAGGAATGGAATTGGACTCTTGAATTGTTTGTTACTAACTGATGGATGATGCTTGTTCTTATCTTTCATGTATTCTCTAAACAATAAGGTTAACTTTTATTTCTGCAGTTTACAGATTAATGCAATTTTATATTTTAGATGAATAATAAGAATATAAAAAAAATATATACCAAATGCAAAAAAAGGGGAGGAAATCTCGCATTCATATTAAGTCCATTTAAACACTGCCAAAATTAAACAATAGACATAATTAGGTATGTGTCGTGCATTAAGAAAATATCTTGTCTGACAAATTGCTGATGACCTTTTTGGGGTGGTGGTGACATGTAACAGTTATATAAAGCCAAATCATCCAGAACTCCCATCAAAGTGCCTATTTAGCAACACCAGGCTGTGTATTTACTGAAAATTCAAGAGAATTTGACAATCTATAGCTTTACTTTTAACACAAATGCCCCCAAAAATTTACAATTTACTCATTGGATGTCAGAGATGCAAAGGGTACTGGCAATTGGAAAAGAGCTCAGCACACCGAGATGAGTTTGGGAGAACCTTTTACTTCAGTTCAGCATCCCTCTTGTGCATCCATCTTTCAGCAAGGCTCCCCTTTTATTGTACATCTCGTGAGAAAGCTTGCTGCACGAACAAGTGTCCTTGTTTTCATTAAGCAGGACTGTTTTTCAGATACCAATTAAATTCTCAAAATATCTCTTTTGGTTCTCATACTCCTAGCTCCTATCTATAACTTTTGGTTTTGCACATTCATCAAATTCACACGCCTTGCCAAGAGCATGGACTTTCTTATCTAAATCCCAATTACTCAGATGTTGATGCAGCTAAGCTGAGAAGTTCCCACAATTGAACTCCTGTAAAATATATGTGATGCAGCCTATAGGCGTCATATGACAAGTTTCAGGTTTTCTTGCTTTGATTTTACTCTCTTATCTCCCCCAAGTCAACCTTTGAGTATTAAACCAATGTATTTGCATTATCAGTATGGTAGTAGTCTTGATGGTGTACGGTTATGAGCGTGCCACAGTTCATAGGCAGAGACAATATCTCCCATCTGACTGATTTAATGAGATTGGCTTTCAGTGGCACAGACTATACCTCAACAGTCAGGTACCTGAATATTTGTCCAGCTTTCTTCCAACAGTTCTCTACCCTAAATTCCCTGTGTCCTGTTGGTTCTTGTTCTGGTTGCACAGTCATCGCAAACAAATATTTGTTTTCAACTCTTGCCTTTGTCTCAGAAATATTTGCTGGAAGAAGCAAACCCAGGAAGGCTACTGTGGGTTGAGTATTACATGCTACATATAACTTCTGTACTGCAAAGGATGTTTTTAAAAAAATGAAATTCAATATGTTCTTTTTTAAGAATGTGAGCCAAATTTTCCAAGCAAAATCCTGACATCCATTTTGTCATTTGCTGCAGTACAGCTAGGATTTCACCTTTCTTCCTGGGACCTTACCAGGCTCAGAAACTGCTGAGGTCATGGCAATTGTACCAATATTCATTTACATATAGAGCTTTGTGAGTTCATGAAGGTTATATGACTACAGCTCTAATTTTGAAGCACCAACCCTCTATTTAATTATACAAGCCAAACCATAAAACTGTGTACAAGTAGTATAATACCTGAGGCTGTGCTCTAGCAGGTTCTGATTTGTACAGATCCACTTAACCTCCAACTACAGATGCATATTAAGGTATAAAAGATAAATGTGACCTGCAGACCTATTGCTTGAATTTGGAATAATTGGACATGGCATTTATCTTAATGTGTGCTGATTTAGGATGTTTAATGCTGATTTTAGGTTTAGAAATTAAACAATGGATGAAGTTTTCTGGAAGAGTTGAGCATCCTGGACTACTGATAGGGAATTGTGTTTTCTGCATCAAGTTGAGTTCTTACCCATCCAGCCTGCATCTGGGCATTTTAGCCATAAGAGCAGGAAAACAACAACAACAAAAAAACAAAAAAAAAAAACCAAAAAAAACCCATAGAAGTGGGAAGAAAGTTGCAAGAAAACATTCTATGTCCAAACTATAAGTTTGTTATTCTTTATATGTAATCTTTCATCAAGATTTGAACAAGTAGTAATAGAAGGAATCCTGGCAATAAGAAATACCTTGATTGGCAGATCCTGCAGACTATTTATAGTATGAGGAATGACTGGAAGTCCTGGAACTATATGTATTTATTTCTTGAACTATATAATGTGTTAATCTACAGTGGAGAATAAAATGTCTCCTTTACAGTACTTAAAGGTAACTCAAGTCTTTTGCTGTGTTTCTCTAGATAGTACTCACGAGTTTCTGAAATTGCAACTGTCTGCAGAAAATTTCCCCATTATTTCAAAGGCAGAATTTTCAAACAAAAAGCTCAACATAGAGCAAGAATAGACAGTCAGTGAGATAATCCAGTGGGTGCACAGCAAATTACTTATGCAGGAGTGTTAATTTAGAAAAGACTTTGTTCAGCACATGCCTTAATCTCATAGACTTATGACACAGAATAAAATTAATCTACACTGAAGTTTATCACACTAACAGAAGAGTGCTCACCTATGAAAATGTGATATGGGCTACAAGCAGAATGCAAGCTATTCTTGGGCTTTGAACGTGATATATTTTCACCTTTAATTCCTCTGATGGCTGTATTGTTGTCACTCCATGTTACATAGGGCAGTACAATTATGTCTACACTTCCCTGTGCTATAAAGCCTCTCTTTCATCTGGATTCAGTCAAAACTTAACTATAGACATATCAGCACATCCTCATTTTCCATGGAAGAGACACAGGCACCAGAATCTGTTCCATGCTGGTTATCAGCACATCCCAGCTCCACACTTATTTCAGGAAAGGCAACTACTTGCAAACAGTCTGTCTGTGCTCAAACATCAACATTTCTGCTAATTTTGATGTCTGAAGTCAAATGTTCTTTCTAACATTTAAAATAAACTCTTCCCAAAGAAATAAAAAAATAAACTCTTCCCAAGCCCTATCTGCGGACATGGAGTTGGTTTTTGAATTTGTGTGCCGGGTAGCACAGAGTCAGTTTCTTGTGGATAACATTTCACAGAATCAAAGACTCACAGAATGTCATGAGTTGGAAGGAACCTCGAAAGACCATCTAGTCTAACACCCCTGCCTGAGCAGGATCACCTAGATTAAATCACACAGGAATGTGTCCAGATTGGTCTTGAATGTCTCCAGAGAAGGAGAATCCATAACCTCTCTGGGCAGCCTGTTCCAGTGATCTGTTTCCCTCACAGTGAAAAAAGTTTTTCTTTACATTCAGATGGAACTTTCTATGTTCCAGCTTGGATCCATTTCCCCTTGTTCTATCACTGGCCATCACTGAGAAGAGCCTGGATCCATCCTCCTGACACTCGGCCTTAACATATTTATAAACATTAGTGAGATCACCCCTCAGTCTCCTCTTCTCCAAGCTAAAGAGACCCAGGTCCCTCAGCCTTTCCTCATCATCTTGGTGGCCCTGTGCTTGACTCTTTCAAGGAGTTCTATGTCCTTCTTGAGCTGGCTCAGAACCGGTCACAGGATTCCAGATGCAGTCATGGTTTAAAACACCATGTATTACCTAAAACAAGTGAGCAAAGATAAAGTGAAGAGAGGTCAAAAAAAATTAAAACATAAGCTCACAGAGAAAGAAGCTAAATGAGAGATATATTGGTTTCTTTAAAGCCTAAAGAAAGAAGGCAAATTACTTTTATATGTGGTGTCTTAAAAAGTTTTTATCTGCTTTGTCCACTTATGTGTTGTGGAAACAGATTACAAAACCAGCAAAAGCCATAAAAGCTGTTTTTGACTGGGATTTATTAGCCATTATTAACTCTTTGCTCTTCTGTGTAAAGAGGAGGACCCTTTAGAAAGGATAATAACTATTTCTGATCTTTTACATTTTTTGGGGTGGATGACAGGGTTTAGAAATTTCTTCTTGTTTTATTTTTTTTATTGTTGTTGCTCCCATTATGGTCCTTCTGGAGATGTAGCTTTGTAAAGAGAGATCTAATTTCCATCTCACATGCACCCAGCAACACAGCCATAAAAGGACACTGTGTTTTGTACCATGCCTCATATCCTCAACCAAAGGTTTTAGCAGTGCAGTGTGGAAAACAACATGTTTTTCCCCTCTTGGATTAATGGGTCCGGTTCCAGTGCTGGCTTGTATAGAGTTGTAGCTTTCTCAGGACCTGTGGCAGAAATTTGCCCAAGATGTCCTAAGTACCCACAAGAAAAGCATATTAGCCATGATAGTGGTGCTCTGTGCAGAGATCCCGTCGGTCAGCACAAAGCTCAGCTGGAGGATTTGATCACCCACGGAGGGCAAGTAGCTCCAGTCTAGAGATGGCTGTGCATTAGGTGGGCAGCAGTGATACAACACTTTGTAAATAGGAAAGTATTACCCAACTCCTCACTGAAAGTTTTGGAGTGTGTTTTAAAGCATGGCTCCCTGGTCCTTTAAAGTCTTTTTCTTCCTAGGTTCTTCGTTAGGTACTTTTATAGATCTGTGTATTGGCAGCACCAGTGACCCATCACTGGAAAAACCCCAACCATCAGACAACCAAATTAGACTTTAAAAAAAAAAAAAAAAAAAGAGGAAGTCATTATGGATCTTTTGTGATGGGTAAAAGGGAGAAGTCAGTTGGTGTGTTATGTGGAGTCACAGATGGATTAAATATGGAAGGACACTTTCTGCTGTTTACATCTGGCTGATAAAATGTTCACATGAAACACTCAAGTGAAATTTCCCACTCCCCCCCAAAAGCTGAGATTCATAAATTACTCCTTGAAAGGTTAAATTTACTTTCACTGCATCAGATACAGAAAAATCTAGAGTCAGACCCTGAAGGATTAAAGTATTAAACCAGACAAGTCCCTCAAATATTCAGCATATGCATGCACTGGTGTAAATTTCACTCTTAGCAGCCTAGATGTGAAACCTCCCTCTGAAGTCAGTGGAGTTGCTCTCATCTGTGGCAATGAAAAAGAAAGCACAATGTATCTCACTGTCTGGGGAGGGGTGGGGGGGGGGGGGTGAAACACTGTGGCTGAGGCACAGAAAGTGGTTTATTATTTTGTCTAAGTAACATCTTGACATTGTATTGTTATTTGAAAATTGCTTCAAAACTTGCTCTTTCTTGAGTTTGCAATAGCACCTGCAGGGCTGACATATGTGCAGTGAATGAGACATCTGGTCTGGGACAAAGCTGTCTTTTAGCCCTTGTTCTTCAACCACAAACAGCAGACAGAGGTAGGGGTGAAAGCCAGGTGAACATTTCACAGTGCACATGAAAAGTGATTATAATAATAAAAGCTTACAGAGGATGCAATTTAATCACCTCTCCAGAATCCAAGGTGTTTGTCTGCTTTTTAATTTTACAGAGATCTCACTCGGGTTAACTAGGTATGGCTAGTAGCTGAAGATGACGTTGTAGTCAACCTCATGAAGCTGTGCAGGGTAGTATCTGTGTAAAGTCTCTTTTTTCTTTGCCCAGGTGCCCATGTGGAGAATGTGGTGGGTCTCTGGAGGGCTCTGGCTCTCCTGCAAGCAGGGTGCTGGCATTGCCTGCTATGGTGAGTACTGATGATGGAGCCTGGCGAATCTCTCTCTGTGGAGGCAGCTCTCTCTGGTGACTTTGCCTCTGACCTGTGAGAAGGTGCTGGATGCAAGGAGGAAGACAGTATGGTGAGGCTGGGAATATGCCTTCTGGAAGGGCAGCTCAAGTGTGGTACTCACCTGGCACCCATGCACATATGTGATGCTCCTCTCCACTGGTGACATGGTTAGGCAGGCTGTCTCAGTCGACCACATGGGGCTGGAGAGCAGGAGAGGTGCCACAGTGACAGAGGAGCTTTAACCTTGCCTCTAAGAAATGATTAGGAGGGAATGAACTGTGTGAGCATCTCTATGGGGTTGTCAGGACTGTTGAGAGTTGAGGGGAATAAAAGCAGACAACTCTTGATATTCTAGACCTTGGCACCCTTTGCAAGGGCACCATATGAATAAACCGGGATGTGGCAAAGTAAGTATTCATCCCTGGGCCTGCCAGGCATTTTAATGCCCCTAAAAATCTATAAAAGTGACAAAGTTTGAGTGTAAAACTTTGAAATAGGTCCAGTAGTTGAAACATTTTTGGATGCTTTTCAAATTAGAAACAATTGGCAACCTGCTGGCAAAAGTCTGGTTGCTGACTCTGTAGACTGTCATTTCTCATAATACAGGCAAGAAATACTATTTTATATCCCAGAGGACTGTTCATGGAAAAGAAAACATTCCCATCTCTGCCCCTGCTTTTCTTTTGGAGTGTCAACATGAACACTGTACAGCAGAGATGGGTGCTTGCACAGGAAGATATGCTTAAGTGCTCCACCAGTTGCTTGCACTGGGAGAAGGAAGATGATGACTCATTTGGGATTGAATTTGAGGTCTGTGCAGGGTTCAGGCTCCTGACTTCATACAGCCTCTTAGAAAGATACTAAAGAGTTAATTCTTTTTAGATGGTGACTCTTGGGAAGGTCATTGAGGGTCCTTTGTGATAGATGGATTTTTCCTGACAGAAATATTTCGGCATGCTTCAGTGTGGTATGTACCTAGTGGGCTCAAAGCACCTGGGAAGCATCCAACCCACTGCACATGCATGACTCTTCATAGTCCTCCTGAGCTTGTCACACACACAACACAATCAGAACACCTATGGAGTCCATGCACTATAATCAACCCCCTTCATTCTCAAAGAATCAGGCTTTTGAATGTGTAAAGAGCAGCCTTCCTCCCCCATGAACATCTTCATTGTTTCTGGATGCTGGGCAAGCCAGAAGTCAGAAGCAGAGAACCCTCATATGCTGACTAAGTGGCATTTCTGAGTCAGAGATGTGAAGGTGGCCAAAGAGCCCCTCTTGGAAAGAGTCACTGTGGTAGAGAGGCCTAAGGTGGGACGAAAGGGATGCTGCAAGAGGCTACCTGTAGATCTAAAGAGGAAGAAATTCTGGGGAAGAGGACTTTTTTTCATGTTATTTCAAGCTAGTCCTGATAATTGCTTGGACAAATTTACCAAGACACATCTTGACTTTTTAAGGTGTGATATATCCAGGGAGAAGTCCCTGGTTTTGCTCTAAGGAGCAAATCAGATATACTGGTCTGCTGCAGGGAGAGCATCTGCACAACCGAGCAGGAGATAACAGGATTTCTGCTTGACTTTCTACAACAAACCACAGCAGGTTTTCAGCACAAATATTTCACTGATCTGCAAACACACCATTGTTCATTATTAAAGCAGGCTTCTCTGTTCAATTGCCTAAGTACCCTTTACAAGGCTGCCACTAGCACCACTTAAGACACCCATTAAAGGTAACTAAGACCTGCCCAGAATAAATGACCAAAGGGAAAGGGTTGAAAAGAATAGGAAATCCTTAGCACAAATTAGCATCACTAGTATGACTTACCGCCTCAGAAGGTCAACAATGTTTATTTCATGTTGTTGATGTTCAAATTTTACAGGATTTTTTAGGTTCTCCCCAGATGACTGTATGCCATTTATGGTAAGTCTTGGTTTTGAGCCTTGGTTTTCATTCCTTGATGATCTTCTGTTGTCACCTACTATTGGAGTTGGCATGGCTTTAAGAAAACAAAACCCCTTGGCAGAATGCCCATGTAGAACAAATTTAGTAACTGCTTTTACCTTTCGAGTTCTTCTAAACATAGGTAGTTCCCAAAGTGACCCGGAGGGGCATTTTTCTCACGGTACCAGTTGCAGAAGGCAGCTGTCAATACATATCTCAAAACTGTAAGCACAAATGACCTTCTAAGGTACTAACCTTAGAGTATAACACCGAGTGAAAGATTCCCGCCTCCTTCTCCATGCATCCCAGGTATCAGAAAACAAGAGCTCCTGAGGCTATAACGTGAGTCACAGAGAAGCCAGTCTGGCCACAGTAAATGAAGCCTGTGCTGATGTTAAATGTGTGAAAAGTGCTGCAGGAGAAAGCTGGAGGAAACAAAGGGAAAAACATGTTTAAATTTGCAAAGTCAGGTAAGAACTGGAGAAAAACAGAGGAAACAGCTTGCAATAAATTCTGGTAAGAGGTAGGTCATTTCTGCAGTCACACCTCTTTGTGCCAATAAAAGGTTTGAAAGTGAAGGCAGAATCCTACCAGGGAAACTGGAAAAGGGCGAGGAGAGAAGAGCTCCCGAAGAAGCTCAGACATGTCCCTAATGATGTGTATTATGATCACTGTCTCCTCACTCGGGCTTCCCTATAAAAAGACACAGAGCTAGACAGACATTCCCGTGTCCACTGAAATGAAGTATCCATGCAGAGCTAGACTGAATGCTTTTCAAAAGTGGAAATAGTCTTGATTTGAAAAGGGCTTTTGCAGGGTGGAAAAGGGATCTGGCAGAGATTAAAGTGCCCATGGAGGTTTTGAGGACAAATTCTAAATAAATCCAGAAATTAAACAGAGTTTTGAAGTGTAAGAATTAAAAAGAAAATAAAACATTAAATAATCATGGAATGGTTTAGGCTGGAAGGAACCTCAAAGATCATCAAGCCCCAACCCCCTTCCATGGGCAGGGACACCCTCCACTAGCTCAGGTTGCCCAAAACCCGATCCAGCCTGGCCTTTAACACCTCCAGGGAGGGGGCAGTCAGAGTTTGTCTGGGCAACCTGTTCCAGTGCCTCACCGCCCTCAGAGTGAGCAATTTCTTCCTAATATCCAATCTAAATCTACCCTCTTCCAACCTACCCCCACACACCCCTGCCGCTTGGTGGAATGTTATATATCAATTGATATTTGTTTTTCCAAAGTGCAACATCTTTTTTGCACTTTTTTCCAAAGTGCAACATCTCACCCCTTCATAAACAGTAGCAAAAACAGTGTAAGAAACATGTGATCTTTTTCCTAGTTTTCTACTAGAAGAAAAGATCATTTAATGTGTTTAGGTACACGTGTCAATGCATTTCAAGAGGGGTTTTTTTTTTTAAATGAAAGAAAATTCACATAAAAAGAGGGCATGCATTTTTATTATGGAAATTCAGGTCTCATGTTTTATATTTTTTGCAAAAGCACAAACTAGTCTGAATTTTTATTTTATTTCACAGTTTGTGATTTTCTGGTTACTCATTCTCACACCTTTCTCCACAGCAGTGAGGGCTGACAAAGCTAATATTTGTTATTTTAATGAGCTGAGATTTCCATATCACCACTTAACCTGAGAATCATGTTTTTAAGCATGGTATAAATGCTACAATACATCTCATGTTGTCTGATTAATGCTATTTCCTTCACAAACCTTACCAGAGAGATGCTGCATGCTCCAGCAAGTGAAGTAAAGTGACCTTACATCTTTACTAGCAAAGATAAAAAAAAAAATCTAGAAAAAAGCAACCTGGTTTCCCATGGTTTCATGGCAGCGACCTGTCGATATCTCGCCAGGAAAGGCAAACCCTTGTGGAATGGTGACGGCTTTTTCCAAACAGGGATATGTACCAATTGAAACGGTTTGAGCAAAGAATATTTCCTCACATGCTGGTGCAGCAGCTCAGTGATTTATATAAGGAGCTGTTGCTTGTTCACTTCCTATCAGACCTGCCCTTCTATGAGAGAAAACAGAAGCAAACTCCTGTTTGGAAACTCTGAAGGAACCAGGGATGAATTTCAGGGGGAGCCTGGCACGAAACTTAATGCTTACCAGATCCTGATACCCACTTGATGAATCCTGCATTTACTTAGAGAGGGCTTAATTGAGTCAACACAAGAATATTCCTTTTGAGGTAAAAACAAGCAAGTTAAAACCAGCTTGCTTAGACATTCTCAGTGGAGTCAGATTAAACCTTGGTCCTAGCCAAACGCAGGTGTTCTCCTTCTGGTCTGTCCATGGCTAGGCAGCCTGTTTTACTGAGCAGCCTGTCTGTTCTTAGGTGGGCAACAGAGCGCGGTGCCGTTCTTGCGGCAGAGTTCAGCACTATAGGTATGGGGAGAACGATTTGAAATCTGCACTCCCGTAACGTTAATATCCACCTTGTTCTGCACCCAAAGGGCTTGACTCGGAGCTACTGGAGATACCTTAGTCAAATGGTCTCACAGCAAAGCTTCAAAAATTGTAAACCTTTAAAATTAAGGAGATAAAAGCCCAAAATAAATATTTGCTTTAAGACAACGATCAAATAGCTATTGTAACCAGTATTAAGACATAGAATTTAAGCTATTCATCTCTCCTCTTACATCTTCCAACTTACTATTTGTGGGCACTACTGTCATGAAAACAGAAATGTCTCATCAGAGACAGCTGCCAATGTTCAACTTTACTTAAATTTACTATTTAATTATGTAGCTTAATACTAAGACACTTTTGCAAAGTACCTACTAACATGTGTTATCAGTGTAAATACCAGCACCCTGCTTATTCTAAGGATGTGAATCGACTGAGAGAGGGATGAAGGACCTATCTTACATTCTTTGCCCCAAATAACACCCTCCAGAAGGGTATTTGCCCTCATCAGGTGATTTTCATTTTGTTATACACTGGTACAAATTCTCTATCTCAACCATGGCTCTCAGGACTACCCCTGCCCCATGAAAACCACATCGGAGCTGCCAGGCTATCAGGTGATGCCCTGGAGGAGATGCATGATGCCAGATGTAGTCACTGAGTAAGCTTGCAGAGCCCAGCCCCAGTGTGTGGAGGTCACTGTGCCCAACTATCTTTGCAGGACCAAATCTTCCAGTGTTAGTCTACCTTTATCATCTTTTCTGCCTTCCAGTTTTGTTTCACTGGTGTCTGATTTGCTCCTGCAAGCTCTTCCAGAGGCATATTCCTCTGCTTCTGCCAGGCTTCTGTTTTTCAAGGTCATTGTACCTATGGAAAGTGATACTTCTGCTTTTTTTCCCAGGGGAAAAGACAACAACCCAACCTATCATTACACTGCATTCAGACCACTGCCCAGATTTATGATCATGGAAACTTGTTTTGACATTGCTGTTTCTGAGTGAGGCTGTGTTATCAATCTGTAGAAGGGAGAAAGTGGTTTGCTATCTTACCTCGCCGTCAGCTCACTACTTCACATATCACCGTTATGACTGCAGTTCAGTTCAGATTTGTGAGGCCCTGGTAAAATGTTAAGCACTCTAGAAGTGCTGAAGATTAATATTATTTTGCCCTGCAGAACACACAGCCACTTGAAGAGAATGGTGTCATCCAAACAGGTCTTGACAGTGCTTGGATAAGCAAACAACTAACATCAAGCGACCCCTTGTTGTGTTTGCTCCTGCAAGCAAAGAGCTGAGTGGTGTCTGGCTGAAGGTCATCTTCTTTCTGCACGTGTTTCTCCAAGATATCTTGGATCATGATTCAACTTGCGGGAAGAAAGCTAAAGAAGTTGTCTTTATACGCATTTCTTTGCAGCTCTGATGCCTCTCCGTGCTTACAGTAAATGCAGAAAAGCTGTAATTGCTGTAATTTATTTTGATCTTGGACTGGCACCTGCTGGTATGAGGAACTGGAAGCAATGAATGAATGATGGTACAGCAGCAGTCAGGTACAGCGAGAGTTAGAGATCATGGTGTTGATGGGCAAAGGTGGGGCTGCACTCCCTGCTGTGCTTTATTCAATCCTGTCTTTAATCTGTCTCATTTGAGCAGCTACTGCTTTGAAAGACAACTAGCAGTTCTGGGATTGCCTTTCTTGCCTTCCAGGAAGCCTTATGCAAATGGATGTGTATTCTCATAGCAGTCCACCTCCTCACCACCACACCACCACTGCCCCACCTCATCTCACTGCTAAAATGGGGTTGTGCACTATGCACTTCCTACACCTCATCTCTTCCAACAAGCCACAGGCACTTAGCCTGATTAGCGGTCTTTGAAACACAATCTGATGAGTAATAGGGTCAGAAAGAAAGCAATTTAGAAAATAACAGAGAGAATAACAGTATTTTTTAAGCAGTCTACTGATGTATTTGCTTTTGCTTGTGGACTGAGACCAATGGCTTGAGGTTCAATAAGGCCAAGTGCAGAGTCCTGCACCTGGGACATAACAAGGCCATGCAGTGCTACAGGCTTGGGGAAGAGTGACTGGACAGCTGTCAGGTGAAGAAGGACCTGAGGATGTTGATGGACTGCAGACTGAATATGAGCCAGCAGTGTGCCCAGCTGACCAAGAAGGCCAATGACATCCTGGCTTGTATCAGAAATAGTGGCCAGCAGGTCTAGGGAGGTGATTGTGTCCTTGTATTCATCATTGGTGAGGCTGCACCTTGAGTACTGTATTCAGTTCTGGGCCCTACTACAACAAGGACATTGAGGTCCTGGAGCGTGTTCAGAGAAGGGCAACCAGGCTGGTGAAGGGTCTGGTGGGCAAATCTTATGAGGAGAAGCTGAGGGAACTGGGGTTGTTTAGTCTGGAGAGGAGGAGGCTGAGAGGAGACCTTATCACTGACTATAATTTTCTGAAAGGAGGTTGTAGAGAGGTGGGCGATGGTCACTTCTGCCAAGTGACAGGTGATAGGACAAGGGGAAATTTCCCTAAGCTTCACTAGGGCAAGTTCAGATTAGATGTCAGGAAAAGGTTCTTCACAGAAAGAGTTGTTGGGATGTGGAACAGGCTGCCCAGGGGGGATGGTTGAGTCACCATCCCTGGATGTATTTAAAAGACAGGTAGATGAGGTGCTTAGGAATATGGTTTAGGACAGGGCAGGTATGGTTGGACTAAATGATCCTAAAGGTCTTTTCCAACCTTGTGATTCTGTGATTCTGTGCTTGGGCATGCTATTCAAGTTTAATAGCCAAAGACAGAAAAAATCTGGATTTTCTCAATAGTTTCAGAGTAAATCACAATGCATGGTGAAGTTTCTTCCTGTGTGATTGCTCACTTAAAAAAAAAGTTACAAAAAATGGCTTGCCACGTCCTCACACCCCCAACAGCCTTCTCTTCACTCCCATTGCAAGACACGCAGAGGCAATGCAATTCACGGGTCCTGAGCTCAGTGGAGGCGTGAGAAATTTGCCTAGAATGGCAGACCCCAGCTCTCAGAGACAGGGAACCACAGCATCTATTTCCAGAATGGATTCCTTCGCCCCAACTAAAGCATCTAAAATTCAGCCTATGTTCAAGGATGTTTCAAGGCAGATCTGCCTTCCCAGCAGTGTTCTTCCCTACTTCGCCTATGTGCAAAGCCAATTCTGAGTCATGGTGTGGGTATTACTTTGAGAAGGACAGTTTAAATTTCCATTATCAGCTTGACATTTTTAATTGCAGAGCAGGATTCAGAATTACTAGACTGAGCATAATATGCCAAGTCAAAAAGCCATGCATTACTTTTTTAACCTGAGGCTTCAGAAATCTGTGTATTTTTGTAGGTGTGTTTCTTGTACATGCTTTGAAGCCAGGGACACCCATAGCTTAAGGGCATGGTACAACCCTCTTAATTTTATACAGGCATTTGTGCAGGCATACATTCATTTGTGAATGAATGGAACTTAGAGCTTTGGTCCACACCTACAATAATTTCCCATGGTTGGGAAATGTTCCTTTTTCAAGTGCATGTGAGCATTAAACATCTTGGAGGAAGAGAAGTAATGACTCCACCTCATGGCTTGAATCCAAAGGGGAGGTGCAGCCCTGTGTTTATACCTGCAGAAGAGAAAACTACATCAACTCTCTTTGTTTTAGGAGCCACTGACAATTTTCAACCCAAAGTGAATATGAAGGCAAGTATTGTCTGTCTAAGAGACACTCCACAAACCTATGTTTTATTCCCTTGACTACTGAATAAAAAAAATATCAGTTTTACCGAGATGTTTTCAGCCTGGCAGCTGACGTGCCTCCCCTTGGGGCTCAGGCATGTGGGATGGGGAGGCTGCCATCTCCAGCATCATTGCCAGGACAGAAGTTACCATCCTTCTAAACCTGTTGGCTCAGCACAGGCTTCTTGACCTCCACAGTCCAAGAGAGCTATCTGGCTTAGCAAGGCCATGCCTGTATTTAAACCCTCCAGGCCAACCCTGGCTCATTTCAGCTGGGGCATGCAGAAGACATCTCTCATGAGCAGGCAGTGAGAAGGCAGTAACCCACACGGGCAGCCCCAGGCACAGATGGGCTGTGGTAATGACGCATACGGATGTGTGTACGTGGTGTCTCCCGGAGCCCAGCTTGGCAGGCAGACTCTGTCTGCGAGGAGGATAAGGTGCATCATTTGTTTGGCTCTTTGAGGAATTAGCAAATAAAAGTGTCTGGGAGAGCTCAGTGTAGCAAAGCATTCAAGTTTCTGTTAAAATTTAATCAGATCAATGGCTTGTTGACTTTGGTGGGACTAAAGATGTGCCTTGATTTAAGGCCGTGTTTAAGTGCTTGGCTGGGTTCAGGTTTGCAATATTAATTGCTGCCAGTTCAATGTATTCTAATGCATAGGGAAGCATGGAGGGAAGAGAAGGTGATGCTACCCCTAACATGGATGCTACTCAACGTGCATTGGAAGAAAGTTCATTGCTGTTCAAGGTGGCAATCTAACCAGCTGAGTAAAACCACGTTTTACGGTTTCCTCTCCTTGTTCACTTCAGGGCACTCTGCCATTACTGTATTTTATTTGCCTCACCCGCCACCAAGTCCCTTCCACTTGTTTTTCTTCCTTGTTCCACTGCTGTGGGAACTGGAGTTAAGGGGAAAGCAGAGCCCTTTTGAATCTGCAGCAGGCTGGATCCCAGCATCCCTCCCTCCCCTCCCCCACTCTGCTGTTTGCATCTCAGTGATAACATCCACTGGCCCTTGTTCCTTGCTCTGTCCCACCTGTTTCGTCTTTTTCTTTTAATGTATTTTTTTTTTTATGTCTGCCACTGGCTTTAATTCCACATGCACCAGTGAACAGCAGCCAGTGCCGCCGCATCCCAGCAGGAGGCAAGGAAAGCTTTCATGCAGGCTGCAAACAGAGCTCCTGCAAAACACCTGTCAGAGCTCTAGCTGGTCAAGGTGCACCTCTGCCCACGCTCCTGGCGGCAGAGGCTGCGGGGACTGTGCTCAGCAGGCTGTTTGCTCTGCGCGCTGCCCCGCTGGCACTATTATCAGGGGCAACACTTTATGTTGGAGGGGGCCACCCAGTAACTAAACATGAGATAAGCAGTCGAGGGCAAAAAATATTTGTTCTTTGCAGAATATAGTGAGATCGTGAGAGGATCCCACTCTGCTCATTTAGCCAAATGAGCAGACAAGCAGCAGAAGATTGTACTGATGCTGTCTCCTCACTTGGTTTTGACCCTTTTTGGCAGCATAGCTGGGGATCCAACATGGCAAAAATTAAGAGTGCCAGGGTGCAGCACGCAAAAGGACAGCACGGGGCATAGTGGTAAGGTAACTATTCAGCAAACAGTTGATGTGGCTAGCTTATTGCCTGGTGTTACTTAAAAGGGCTTTGAAGAGGAGTCTGATCCTCTGCAGAGGCTGACACTGAAGTTACTTCTCCTTCCAGAGCAGGAAGGTAGGAAAGATGAAAAGGCCAAAAAGGAGTGGAGGAAAACCACATGTAAATACGCAGGAGGAACATGAAAAGGCTGTCAGGGCTATTTCCTTCAGGGTTTCTTCAGTGCTGTTGTTGGCTGGGAAGGGCAAGTTGCTTTTGCAATGAGGTGGCTGAGACTTTGCTGTGTCTTACAGGAAGGCTAGGGAGATGCTGCTCCTCCTTCCCCAGTGACTGTAGAGGAGGGCAGTGAAGCTCCATCTTAGCCTCCACTGTGGGACATGAGCCTGAGCCTCTACATCATGTTGAACCCCCGTATGTTTAGCAAAGTAACAAAAATGCCCTCGCAACATGTGGACATGATAGGCACTTGCTTGCTGTGGTCCTCCCCAGGGAGTTCTCATGTCTGCATCCTTCTGCACTGCATGACTTCAGGGAAAATTATAGAGCTCCCTCTTGCATTGTAACCATGTTATGTAAAGCATCTGAATATGACACCCTCTGAGAAGATGTGCCAGCTCCAAGAACCTCATTCAGATAGTTCAGATATGATAATGACCCATTTAAAGTACTAATTAAAATTGGATGAGTTTCATATCTCCCCCAGCTTTAGAAAAGAAAAATCATAGGCCAAATATAAATTTCATAAATGCTGATAAAACCTCTGCAGGAAGAAATTTGGCAGAGGACATTGAGACCAGGCACTTTCAGGCAAATGAAAGAACCCAAAGCAAGACTTTGAAGTCTGACCTTCAGAACGTCTAATAATACAATGAATGACAAAGGTAATAAATACCACAGAGCAGGACAAAATGTGTCTAATTAAGCAGTTTTAGCCATGCTTTGGCATTCTTTTAAAATATGCTCTGGACAGAAGGATTTTTTATCTTATCATCACAGTTTTTCAGGGATGTTACTTCTGAAAACATTTTACTGCATGCAAAGCAGCACATTGTCAGTTATTTTATAGTCACATCCTCTTCGGTGGTGTTATTTCCACTGCAATGGATAAGCTGATTGGACAAACAATTGGAACACCAATTTATTCTTCTCCAGGTGGACAGAGTAAAAAATGTGCTTTCTCACTCTTGCTGCCATTCCAGAATTGCAGAACAGATGAGTTGCAAGGGACCCCTGGATGTCTCTAGTCTGACCCCCTCACTGCTTTACAAATCCATTGGTTATTTATAGACAGTGATAAGATCCCACTAACTTTTCCTTCTCCAGGCTAAACAGATCCATCTCTCTCAGTCTTTCCTTGTAGAACACATGCTTCATCATGATGTCCCTTCATCATGCCCATGGCCCTTTGCTGGACTCTCTCCAGAATGTTCATGTCTCTCATACTGGAGGCCCCAGAACTGGACACACTACTCAGGTGTGGTGTCACTGGTGCTGAGTAGAGAGCAGGGTCAACTCCTTTGACCTGCTGGCAACACCACTCTCAATGCAATTAAGGAGGTTCTTGACCTTCTTTGCTACAATTGCACAATGATGGCTCATGGTTAACTTCTTGACTACCAAGATCCTGCCACTGTCCTCTGGAAATCTGTTTTTCAATTGGTTGACTCCAAGAATGTACTGGTCCATGGGGCTTTTTCTCCCCAGGTGCAGGACATTGCACTTACCCTTGTTGAACTTCATGAGATTCGTGTCATCCCATTTCTACAGCCTGATAAGGTCAGGTCACTCTGACAGCACAAACCCACTGGTGTACCAGCCACTCCTCTCAACTTTGTGTCATCTACAGTCTTGCTGAGCTTTTTGCTCTGTTCCAGCATCTGGGTCACTAATAATATGGGAGACAGTGTGAAAAGCCCTGCTAAAGTCAAGGTAAACATCCAGTGCTCCCCCCTCACCCACTGAGCCATTCCTTTCACTGCAGTTTTATTTGCTTCATCAGCTTCCCTGTGACTGAGATGAGGTTGCCTTGGCAGTAGTTCCCCATATCCTTTCTCACCCCTTTTGAAGGTAGTTGATGTTTGCTCTGTTCCAGTCCTTGTGAACCTTTCCCATTGCCTTGACTTTTGAAAGACAATGAAAAGTAGCTTTGCAATGACCTTAGTCAGCTCTCTCAGCACACCTGGGTACATCCATCAGGCCCCATGGACTTGTACCTGTCCAGTGTGTTCCCTTTTTTGTTCCAGTCTTTCCCACTGGTCTCAGCAATCAGTCAATCCTACTGGGATTGCTGAAGGCCAATACCAGTAAAGACCAAAGTGAAGAAGGCATTCTGTACTTCAGCCCACTGACTTTGTAACAGGTCCACTGCCCCATTTGGCAGCGGACTCACATTTTTTCCCAGACTCCCTTTTGCTCTGACATACCTGTCCAAGACCTTGTAGCCCTGCATGTCCTTACCCATATTTAACTCCAGATGGGATTTGCCTTTCCTAACCCCATCCCTACATGTTCAGGTAGTGTCCTTGCATTTCTCCTGAGTTACCCGTCCCTGATTTCACCTCCTGTTTTTTTTCCTTTTTATGCTTAGGTTTAGATAGGAACAGCAGTCCTCCTGCCACCTTTGGTTTTTTTGTTTGAGTTTTTTTTTTTCTTGCTCATCAGGATGGACTCCCCTTGAGCTCAGAAAACATGAGCTCTGAAAATAAACAGCTCTCCTGGTCCTCTCTTCCCTCTGGGACTGCATCCCACACATTTCTTGTTAAGCAGCAATCTGAACAGGCCAAACTCTTGTGATCCTGCTGGTAAAGCCCAGGAGCAAATGAAGCAAACCTTACAGGCACTGATCACAGCCAGAGAAACACGGCAGAAGCAAGCTGGATTCCTCCACCTTCCTTATTCCCTCCCTGGGCCCCTGGTTCAAGGATCCAGCTATGCAGAATGATCTTGCACAATTTCTGGTGCCAACGTGTGGTGTGAAACCTTTTTCCAAGAGGCACCCACAGCAAAGCTGTTCTGGCACTGGCCCCATGCCCAGATGCTTGCTTCACAAACTGTCCTGTGTAACAGGAGCTTGCAAGGCTGGGAAAGGGTGAGACAAAGCACAGATGGCTTCAGGAGCTTTAGGTAAGGGAACAGACAAACCTGATATCCCAAAGGAGCTTTACAGCGTTTATGTAAGGGACCAGTACCAAGACACAGAGAGCACATTTGAAATTCTGGAGGCTTTCACTTCAATTCAGTCATTTAATGAAGATCTGTGGATGGTCTAGATGAGCACCTGCTGGAGGAGAAGTGGAGGGCTGCCAAACCACAAGGTTCAAAAGGCCCCTTTCCACAAATAAAGTCGTGCTGGGTGCTGGGACTGGTTTAGGAAGAGGATACAGACTTACACACTGTTCACTGGCCAGGCCAGAGTATATATGCCTGCAATTGAGAAAAACTCTCTGAGGATATCAGAGGGACTTTCCAAACTGAGGGCTCTAAGAGGTGGACATTGAGATGTCCATTACAACTGACACAATCTGGAGATGTATTACAGAAGTAACTTCCCTCATGCTCCAAGACCAAAGATAGCATGTTAAAACCTGTGAACACTAGTGCTTCTGTCTGGCCCTGAGAGTCACTCCTTTCTTCTTCCATTTTTTCCATCATGTTTCCCAGCTGTAAAGCTGTTCTCTTATTTTCTCTCCTCTCTTCATATTTGAAGATAGTACATTTCTTCTTCCAATGCCATTACAGCCACAGCAGAGAGGACATACTTTTCAGTCTTTACCTAATATTACTTCTTACCATAAACACCTGCCTATGTGGAAATTAATTTCTGATTGCACACAGTCTGCCTAACATAGGTTCCTGAACTGTACTTAGGCATCTGAAGCTTGGTGAAGCAATCCCACTGAAATGAGGACTTCATGGGGGCAGTAGTTCTCACCAGTTTTCTCATCACACTTCTCACAGAGGCACTCAGACACAGACCCAGATGCTCTGCTGAATCACTCACCTCTGGGAGATGTCCTCTGTGCCCTGGCTGAAGTCATCTTCAGCTCTGTGTGCCAACACAGCAAGGTGACAAACTTTCTGCAGACCGAAGTGTCACTGGGATGGTAGTGAAAGATGGTGTTTCTAGTCCACAGGCTTTGAATGGTGTGGATGAAGAAGCTTTTATTTCTTTCTGAGCTGGTGGCACGTGCTTCTTGCAGACTCAAAGAGGTGTCTTTGGGGTAGGTATGGTTTTCCTGCATGGGGATGTACTGCAACACACATCTAGCCTGGTAGCCCAGCAGTGTGAGGTGATGGTGTGGAGCACTCCAATGCCATCCATGGGAGCTGAGACATCAGTACAGGTGTATAACCAGGGCAATAACTTATACATGTATCTATCCAACCTTATCTAAGGTATCAAAGATGATTAACAGTGCAATTTGTGAATAGTTTTGCACTCCAGATGTTGTTCAAGGCTCTTTGTTGTTGCTCCCAGACTTTGCAAAACTCCCCAGTAAATCACTGATCTCCCTGAAATTCCTTGGCTTTTATTGCTTAATTATTTTACATGCCTCCTATTAATTAGCCATGGCTGGTATGTACCTGTTTGTGCCCTGCACTGACTGCACTGTAACATGCACATACCTGAATGTTATGTAGCATGATTAATGGTGAGGTCTTCTTAAACATCAAATCTGCTCGTACAGAGACTGAGTGCAGTTATCTGGGTGACCTAAATTGCTTCATGAGCTAGGGCTGCTAAGCGAGAGTGAATATGTGATGGTATTATGAAATCATCTTTTCTCTTATGTAGCTAAAAATGTCCCCAGTCAAATCACACAGGCACTAATTTTGCTTTGGGGTGTGGTGAACTGGTATATTTGCAGTTTCTCACAGGAAAGGAATAAAAGAATCCCTTCTCTGAAGGGCAACTTTGCTGAATTCTAAGAGGATTGGGCAAGAATTCCATATTCTTGCTGAAGAAAACATTTACTGGTTGTGTTTGGCAATGGACCTTTTCTTAACTGCTTCATACTAAAGGGTTTACAACAACTGGTACAAACCAGGTGTGTGCAGCCAGAGCTCACCCACCGTGCAATGCTTGGCAGCTCCCAACAGCCCTGGGCCTGCGGCAGCGGCAGCAGCACCAGCAGAGAAGTTACAATGAAAGACCAGCCCAGAAGGTGCTGGAAGTTCTAAATTTCCTATGATAACCTGAAGGGTCAGCGTGTCCCAGGCTTTCAGAGAGAATTTTCTACATCCGAGGGATAAAGAAATTAGTGACTGTTCCAGTAAGATCAGGACAAATCCCCCCTTAGTGAGAAAAGAAAGTGTGCTGCTTTTGGCTGGGATAGAACTGGTTTCCTCCAAAGCAGCTGTATGGGGCTGTGCTTTGTATCTGTGCCGAAACAGTGTTGAAAACACAGAGATGTTTTTGTTACTGCTGAGCGCCGCTGACACAGAGCCAAGGCCTTTTCTGCTTCTCACATCACCCCACCAGTGAGTAGGCTGGGGGTGCACAAGAAGTTGGGAGGGAACACAGCCAGGACAGCTGACCCCAGCTGACCAAAGGAATATTCCATACTGCACAACGTCATGCTCAGTGATGTAACTGGGGAAGCTAGGTGGGGGGTGGGATCGCTGCTCGGAAACAGATTTGGCATCATTATTTAAAACTTCCTCCACAGGTGGAGTAATCGCATTTGTGCTTCACTTGTTTTCAATATAACATTATTATCATCTCCCTTTGTTATCCTATTAACTGTCTTCTTCTCAACCCATCAGGGTTTTTTTCCCATTCCCTTCCCCATCACACTCACAAGGAGTGAGCAAGTGGTTGAGTGGTGTTTATTTAGACGCTGGGGCAAAGCCGTGAGAGAAAAGGAAACAAGATTGCTTGTAACATGCCTATAAGCACTGCTTGGCTTTGTATCTATGTTTTGAACGACCCTTGTTTTCCTTTTTAACAGTGAACATACACAGAATCACAGGATCTGTTCTGAGACAGCAGCTATTTGCGTTGTTGCATGTCCTTAGGGTCATGGTAGCTCAACTGCAGCAAAAACTGTTGTCCCCGGAAGAGCACTATTAGGTACGTCCATCGTTTATGTGATGCTGGAGAAAAACATTCAACATCATGTTCCCAGCATCTTGACTGATGGGTATGTAAATGTCATTTTGATTCACGGGACACTGAGGGAATCCCTACAAAGCCACATCCAATATTCTGCCATCTAGCCTTAGTCATCATCACTGTCCCTACAGAGAACAGGGTTTACATCTGTTTCTATTTCTCTTGACAAAGTCAAATTGCAGTCTTAATTCCCCTTTCACTGGTTATAGTGAGGTTACAAACCTCAGTGACCACAGTGACTGTGTTGCTGCTTTTCAGAAGAAACCTCTCAAAATTGTCAGTTTAAGCATTTCAAAATCACTGAAACAATATGTTTCAGTTGTTCCAGCAGTTTGACCTTGCATAAAGTTAAAATAAAACCCATTCATATGCAGGATCACCTGAATTTCCATGGTAAAAATTTTCATTTCCCCTTCTGAAAATATTTTGATAGTCCCGAGATGAAAGTTTTGATTGACTTGACAGAGTGATGTATTCCATACCAATAATCCTGTGACTAGGTAGTATTTAAAGAGTATATGAATACTGTGAAGCCTTTATCAGTTTGCCCTTTCTCTTTGGTTAATTGCCTAATTAAGAACATGACTTTGATCATCTCCCACTCGAGCAGGTTTGGTGCTTCTATTATGTAAACACATGTGGAAGTGGCTATACATATCGCAACACAATGTTTATTAAATCATTAATGTCTGCAAACTCCAGAAATGTTTGTGTTGTATTCACCAGACAGTGTTAATTAGGGGAAATCCATGATATTGTAATTGCTCTTTCAGATCTTCTCTCATTGTGGTGAATCTCAGGGAAGTCACTGAGAAAATTCTGAAGAGAAATTGCTCCTAATGGGTGAGGCATACAACTGACTGTAAAGAGATATCATAAAGTCAAGATAAAATCATCATTTAATGATCTAGAGCATTAGGCATGTTTTAAAATTATTTATGTGTCTGCCTCTCTTTCTGCCTATTAATCTATTTGTTCATATTGCTCTCCAAAAAGTGAGCAGTGTTCTAATTCTGGAGAAGGAAAGAATCCATATGTCGCTCTGGTTTATGTTTCAGGTTGTTGCTGGTATTTTCAGCTTTTGTTAAATTTTTATTGGTTGATAGATCAGAAATTGCATGAGGGTTGTGCGTTAATAAACAACTCTACCAGAAACACTCCCCCCCAAGGCAATAAGAGGAGAAATGTTGATGTATTTCATAATTCTGTTGCATGCTTGTGTCTCTTAGAAGAATTAATCTTTATCAAAAAGAGACTAGAAAGATTTGTCACTATGAACTGTGCTCTTATGGATATTTTTAAAGCTATGTTCAATCCATACAATGATTTGGTGGTACTTCCCCTCCAGTACTGCTAATATCGAAGCACTGAAAGAGTAGTGAAAACCTGAAATCTAAATAGTGCATGTTAATCATATATTTTAAAATATTCTATTTATAATTATATTTACCCCAATTGCAATTATTATTATTGCAATTTATCCTGATTATATAGATAATCAGGATTGTAAAACAAAATTCTCAAATTTTACAATTGCCAACTACAGGAGACACATCATTAAGAATGTGGGATGGGGGTGTGGGGTGGGGGGGGATGATCCTATGTAGCATTTTGGCATAGCTGGACTGTGAGATGTGTCTGAAGTTAGTCTTTCTGAATCATATCTACTAAAAAACCCTGCTGACTTTTGAAAAGCTTGGTTCTACGCTTGTATTCAGGCAACAAAATGTGACTTTTTTTTTCCAGAGTTAGAGAACTTTCACAACCACTAATGCCTTTAATGTGGTTGAGTAACAAAGTTGCCAAACAACAGATTAAGATGCTTAGCAGTATTTTGAAAATGTTGGCTTTGTTTTAACTTGTGATTGTTGACTTTACTGCAGGTGCCTGTCATTTCTTGACATATTTTACAATGTGATCTGCTTGTGCTACAACTATATTTCTGGTTTGTGCCTGCACCGTGTCAAGCAGTGTGGGTACTTAGGGATGTGGAGTTTGAAGGCGCTGAAGTGCTGGTGCAGACAGCATCATCCCACAGCTCTGGGTGGGATCTGAGCTGTCTGGATGCATTTCCCACAGCACAAAGCCTCGTGCAAAGCAGGCAGCTGCCCAGTTGATTCACACAAGCACTAAAAGCTGTCTCCGTTATTTAAGCAATTTAAGCAATTTAAGCAATTTTTCTTCCTCAGAATGTGTGTGGGTTTTCTAAAGCAAATAAAATACAAATACTGATCCATTTAGTCCAGTAGCTTATCTTCAAAAATAACCAGTTCAAGAGACATCACAGAAAGAATTTAATTTACACCAAAGAGAAAAGGGCCCTTAGGACCGAAGAGATGAGGAGAGGAGCTGAAAACCTATTAGAAATCCACTGGTTAATTTTATTAGAGATAATAAGAGCTCTTAGAGTATTTTTTAAAGTAACCTATTATTATTATTACAAGTCTTTATTTTAATAATAAAAGAGAGCATTATGCCCTCTCAGCCAATCCTCCCATGACATAACATTACATATCTCTGGTCAAAATGTTTTCTCTGCTCCTTTGATCAGCAATTCCCTTTTAAACTATCTCCTCTCAGCTCCTTTGATCACCTTTGACAGACTGCTAGAGTACAGAGGACTAGCATATTTAGAAGAAGAAGCAGGGAAAATCTTGGGGTACAAACCCTCTTTATGGGAAGCATAATGTAGACCTGTAGTCAGAGTGAAAGATGTGTGTGCTACTGCAAGGAAACGGCAGAAGCAACAAAAATTGGCTGGCGTCTGTCTGGTGCTGCAATTCCTACTTTGCCTTGGGGTTTCGGCAAACAGCATCTACATGAACCTTGGTGGCTAGAAATCAATAATATAGATTTCATCTGCAAACAGATGCAATCTCTGTCCTTTCATGGGAGGAGCAGCTAATACCTCAGGCAAACCCAGGGCATGACTTTCAGGTACGCCTGGTGTGTGCCGTGGGGAGCATTGTGTAACCTTTCAAGCAGCCTTGTTTTATAATAAACACACTGACAAACCAGTGAGCAGATATGAGGGGGGAGGACTGCTGGGGACAGAGAAATTTAGGGATGTAAAATTATTTCATAAATGGTTTATGGAAAGATTGTAAGCAAGTCGTTAAGAAGAGTGGTACTTCTTAGGATGGATAGCTGAGTATATGACAGACACCCTTGAGCTACCAACAGGTCACAGGCTCTGTTTTAAAGTATTTTACAGTTTTCTATTTCCAAGGCACTTCTATTTCAGTTTGATGCTGCCTGCGGCTCCTTCCATCCTTTCTTTTTAAATTTTATTTATTTTTTCCCTGTTTTTCTTTTATAGTTCTCTTTCAGAGATAACAAATTTTCCCTTTAGCATCAGCATGTGATGCATTCTGATGGAATTTTAATTTCTTTTTGCTTGAGTTTTCCACCTGGAAATAAAGATAACATAATTGCTTAATAATCTGAGATGATCTTTCCAGGGTTCCTGGACGATTTAAGAGTGTTTGATGGCAGACTTTCCTTTCAGAAATGTAGGGATAAAGAGTTACCTAGAGAGTGGACTTACACATTTAGCTAAAAGTAAAATTGCCTTTCCTTCCCTCTCTGCTGCAAACTGCATTTGTTAAATACAAAATGTTTTATCTCAGCACATGTAAATCACAAGTTTTGACAGTAGCACAACCCTGAAAACTGCAGACTCAAACGATTGTTCCAAAGTATCTTTCACTTGGTTACATGTTAACAGCTGCAGTAGTTGTATATTCACATATTAAGACATCATCTGATTTTAGACTTAAAATGAAATCCTCCTTTTCAGTTTTTACCAGTGAAATCAGCATATGTGATTTTTCTGGAAAATGCACGGGTCTTTATATAGCACTCCAATGGCCCATAACATATTTGGCTGACTCGAATGATAACAATATTAGACTTTAATATCAATAAACTTCAGAAAGTATATGTATAGATTGAAATTTTAAGGTTAAGGGGATACAGTGCCTATGTTCAGTAGTGGTAGTATGGAATATTTTGCATTAATGGTATCTTACCTTTAACAAAAACATTTGTTACACACTGAATGCACTTTCAAACTATTTCTTCCTCCTTGCAGTTCTGCTGAACAAGTAATAATTAATTACATTAAACTTCTTCATGATTCCCTCCCCACAAAAAAACACAAACACACTAAAACTGAAAACAGGCTTATTTCTGCCCACTCTATGGACACTTTATGGCTTCCTCTACTATGTATGTGGTGTTTTGCTCTGACCTGTGGTACTTCTTCCTGGAAAAGTATATATTTTGTGTGCGTGTGTGTCTGTACATTTACTAAGTACTTTTGTGAAAAGCATTAGCTCAATAAAACTGAAGTTTCATTATGAAATATTTTTGTTGGATTTTTTTTTTTACTAGCCATACCATTTGTATATCTAGATTGATGTACACTAATGACTAACACACCCTTCCCTCACTGATTTCCAACACCTCTGCTATTGTTTTCACAAACTGCTCTTTCCTCTTTCATTCTGAAAAAATACAAAGGTCATTGTAATCAATCCTTGCCTTGCTTTTCTTTGCCTTTCCAGCAATTGCTTCATTTTTTGGCTTATGACCTGATTCTTTTCTGAAATAGGAGCACACCTCTTGAATTTTCAGATTTGTCTTCTGCATTGCTCTGTATCAAAGGGATATACCAAATGTCACCATGGCTCAGTTAGCACCACTGTAACCTGCAGGTCGAGAGTTTAAAACAACCTTTAGAAAAGAGACTGAAGGGAGCAGACAATGAAGAACTTGTTCTAGATAGCTGAACTCCACAGAAGTTAATTAATAAACCTATTGTTAAGTTTATCTTTAACTAACTTGCCTATTCCTAAAGAATTAAGCACACATTTTACACTTCCTCTCGACGTTTGGGTGCCACTGTGGTGCCAAATTTCCTGAGACCCACCTAGACTGGAGGCACTCAACGTCCTTTACCACACTGGGACTTTCTGTCAGTGACCAGATTGACTCTGCATTTCTTCTGGGGAACTTCAGAAAAAAATTGGGGTTCACCAAATGAAAGCTTCTTCCAGCCACACTTGGGTGAGGATTTTCAGAAACAGTAGCCACTCGGACTGAAATGTTTTATCTCAATAAAAGACTGAAAAAAAGGTGGGATTGGTCTTGTGTAAATTTAACTGGACAAATGCTAGTTGTCTAGCCTAAACTAGGAATCTAGTCCCCCTCTGTAATCAGCAGTGAAATACAGGTAGCTCAAGTTTGCTGGCGACACCAAGCTGAGTAGGGAGGTTAATGTGCCAGAGGGACGGGATGCCATCCAGAGGGACCTGGATGTCCTGGAGAAGTGGGCCCTCATAAGGTTCAACAAAGCCAAGTGTGGGGTCCCGCAGCTGGGTCAGGACAACCCCTATTATCCGTACAGGTTAGGAGATAATGTACTTGAAAGTTGCCCCAAGGAAAAGGACTTGAGAGTGATCATGGATGAGAAGCTAGATATGAGCCACCAATGTGCATCTGCAGCCCAGAAGGCCAACCACACCCTGGGCTGCATCAAAAGAAGTGTGACTGGCAGATCAAGAGAGGTGATTCTGCCCCTCTACTCTGCTCTGGTGAGACCTAATCTGGAATTTCATGTCCAGCTCTGGAGCCCTCAGTACAAGAAGGACATGGACCTGTTGGAGCATGTCCACAGGAGGGCCACAAAAATGATCCAAGGGCTGGAGCACCTCTCCTATGAAGATAGGCTGAGAGAGTCTGAGGGTGATAGATCAGTGGAACAGGTTGCCCAGAGAAGTGGTGGATCCCCCATCCCTGGAGACATTCAAGGTCAGGTTGATGGGGCTCTGAGCTACCTGATATAGTGAAGATGTCTCTGCTTACTGCAGGGGGTTTGGACTAGATGGCCTTTAAAGGTCCCTTCCAACCTAACACATTCTGTGACTCACTGATTCTAAGAAATTATTCATTCCTCATATCCCAATCTATCTAGAGATGACATGATTCACTGATTGTGGAGGGAGCTGCCAGGGGATTAAAACTAGGTGAGTTGCAGTTGTGCTGCAGGATAATTTTTGTGTTAGCCTGCTCTCATAACAAACCAACACACTTTAACTGTAAGCCACGCTGGCTGCATCACCTATTGCTTGGAGCAGGGTAGGACCGTGCACCTGGACAGTCACAGCAGCTTGTAGGACAAGTGCTGGCAGGTTCAGCTGCCATAGCTGAGTCATGTGGCTGAACCCACAGTACCAGCATCTGTTTGTAAAACTGGCTCTGAGATACCTCTGATAGAGAGAATTAAGACTTGGAAAAGCTGTAAGCACTTTCGACACATTACCCTATTCAATAGCTCAAGCTATTTCTTGTAAAATAAAATAAAATATCTTAGCACCCCTTCTTGACTGCAGTATTATGTAGCTCTTTCTAGCTGCAATTATCACTATTAATTACTTCTTTAAACACACTGAGAATCTTTGAGCCTGAAAAGTGAGACATTGTAGTAAGTCAGTATCTAGTCCCTGTGACTTCATTAAAATGATTCTCACATCAGCTTTCTTTTATCTCGGGAGCTCATCACACAGGATAGAGGACCCATCGCAACTATTTATAAGGAATCCGAATACTCTACATCATCTTTATTCCTGAGAAGTTTTCTTGCATTCTCCACACAATTGAAAACCCATCATCACAGCTACATCGCATTCTTTGCACAGTCTGGGAACTTTCCAGTTCACCTCATTCCTTGTGGTTTTAATTTTTTGAGAATCCTTCTTAAACTGATTTAATATTCACCTCCTCATTCAGCTATGCTGGCTTTGCTCTTACTTCTGATGGATTTGCTGCTATGCAGCACACTTCCCTCTATGGAATACCCCATTTATGTTTTAATAATTTTCTGTTTCCATTTCACTATCCCGTTTGATTTCACCCTGAACCACCCATGTTGACTTCCTGCTCTGATGGAATTTGTAGTCTTTGCTTGAAGTTTCACGCTTAGTCACAGTGGCAAAGGTGCAATCCTGACTGTGCAGACACCATCAGTTTGTCTCCAGCGATGACCTTGAGGTTAGTCACAACAAACAGAAGCACCGGAGAAGGCTGTGAAGCCTGCGGGAAATGGACATCACAGGCTTCTTAATAATGGGAATATTTGTGCCAGGCAATGTTTATGTTCTGTAGTCTTGCCCAGGATCATGCTACGCTCTAACATGACAAAACACAGTGCTTACTCATGGCCAGACATAGTACATACTGTAAGCTCCTGCTGGTACTCCTGCCCTCTCCACTGAACTGGGAACTTGGGTGAAGACCAGGCTTGAAGCAAGATGTAAGGTGTGGAAAGCCAGTGTCCTATTGTTTCTTGTCCAGATTCAATAACTGAACAATGCTTCATGTTTGAATTTTTCTAATCTGGATCATAACTTTTTTATAGAACCATGAAAATGTTTTCCTTGAAAAGAAACAGACCTAGATATACCTTGAAACAATATATATTTGTGGAAGAATGTTGAGTAGAATCAATACAGAACAAGTGCAGTGGTCCTTGGTCAGCATTTGCTTTAATTTATTAATGAATGAAGTCATTTTAATCTGGACTCAAGCTGGAAATAGATATTTGTGATCTGTTTAGACAAACACAGAGTTGTTTGAAATGTCAGAGCATTCAATTAGATGAAAAAAAAAAGAAACCAAAACACCATCCTGTGCTCTTCCTTTGACTTTCTGGTATGTATTTTATTATGCAGTGAGCATATGATGAAAATGAGCTCTAGTGAGCAGCCTGGAAGTCCAGGTCAAGCACTCACCCTCCTAGCAGACCTCCTTTCACAGCAGTCCCCACCCCTTCACCACCTCCTGCCACATGGACTATAACCTGAGAACATGCCCAGGGAAGTGCTAAATCACTAAAGCAGGACTGGAGGTGGCCAGGGTGTTTTATTTTGCACTTCAGCACAGTTCAGAGGCTGGATCTGCAGCCAACAGATGGTAACTAGCTCAACTGCAAGGCCATCGCGTTTGATAGGAGGATCTCATTCCACGACCACATCTCAGCTAAATGAATGCTTCAGAGTTTCAACTTATTGTAAGCTGAAACCTGTGGTAAGTTGTCTTCAACAGAGAGGATTGCTGAAGTACAGTTGTGCACATGTAGGCTTACAATGCTTTTAAATCATTTTTACTTCACAAAGAAAGTAATATCAATAGATTTAAATCTGTACTTGTAATTAAAACAACAATTTCTGTGTATCCCAACTCAAGCAGCCTCTGAGTTTTATGCAGTGAGGAATCATCCCTTTTGCCATTTACTGCAATCTCCTCAAATCTTGCCAGCTCTGCTAAACCATTTGATATTCTGTAAATGCATTTCTTAGGGTCCTCTGAAAAATGGGGATGGCAACTTTGGAAGCTCTTTGTGATGTTTGGTTTATTTGAGCTTATGGGAAAATATTCAGAGTGTGAGGTTTGCATGTTACGTGCATGACTGGCCTGGTTTCAGCAGGGATGGAGTTGATTTTCCTCCCAGTAGCTGGTGCAGTGCTGTTTTGGAGTTAGGATGAGAATCACACTGACAGCACACTGAAGTTTTAGTTGTTGCCAAGCAGTCATGGACTTTTCAGGTTCTTGTACTGCCCTAACAATGAGAAGTGGCCAAACTGGCCCAAGAGGTATTTCATATGATATGACATTGTCCTCAGTATATAACTGGGGGAGTTTGTTGGGAGGCAGCATGGCTCAGGAACTAGCTGAGCATCAGGTCTGAAGCATGAGCAATTGTGCTGTGCATCACTTGTTTTGTGTGTTCTACCTACTCTGCCCTCGCGAGGTCCCATCTGGAGTACTGCATCCAGAGCTGGGGCCTGCAATTCAAGTAAGATGTGGAGCTGTTGGAGAGGGTTCAAAGGAGGCCACAAAGATGATCAGGGGGCTGGAGCACCTCCCCTGTGAGGACAGGCTGAGGGAGCTGGGNTCAGGTGAGTTGGAACTTGGTGATCCTTGGGGTGCCTTCCAACCCAGACCAGTCTGTGATTTTGTGAGTCTAATATTAATATTAGCATTAATACTAAGAATAAAACTACTACTAATCTTATCTTTTTCTGCCCTATAAAACTGTCCCACAAGTTTTGTATTTTTCTTTTTGATTCTCTCCCTCATCTCATGGGACAGGAGGAAGTGAGTGAGTGAATGGCTGTGTGATTGATTCAGTTGCCTGCCAGGTTAAACCACAAAAATTATTAAAGACAGACAGAAAATACATCAAATTATATAACTTTGGAAATTAAACTATTCCCCAAAATATTTTTCATTGTTTCTTTGAATTTTTCCGGAGAGAATTTTTTATTGCAGTATATTTTTTTTTCCATAAGAAATCTGCCAGATTATCCTATGTACCCTGGATTAATCAACAGAGTCAGATTTTTATGTAGTCCAGCATTTATAAAATGCTTTACGTATAAGGACTGTTGCTAAGATTTGCCTCCGAACTTAGGCAAGATAAGACACTAACACAATGTAAAACATTTATTTAGTAAATATTTGAATATCAGGAGCATTATTTGTGATAGTTTGAGATCAGGCACAGGTAGCTGTATGTGGGGATTTTAGAAAAAGTGGCCATGGAAGAAAACTATCCTGTTGGATAGTGTATGATGAGACTTTGTACCAATGTGAAGAAGTCGTTTTACCACCCCCCCTCTTGTTTCTGCAAGCAATGTAAGATGATCTACAAACGTCACACTCTGGAGGACTGACATGGTCTTTCTCCCAACAACTGTAAGGAAGTAAAGTTCTGTGATATAAATATCTGAAAAGTCAAGAAAATGGAAGCCTCCAAACCATTAATCTGTTTTGGAATGTTACACCAAAAACCTATTCTCGGATATTACACAATTTTCATCATCCTTATAGTAATCTGCATTGAGGAATTCTATAAAAGGGAGAAATAATGGAGAGCTGTTCTTGCTGACACCACAGCAGATGACAGTAGCTCCAGGAATGCTCTTCTTAAACCCAGTAGATGCCTGGAGACTCACCTCAGCTTGTGTTTGAACTTGAACCTAGTAGACTTCATCACTGGTTTATGTTTGTTGACTTTTGTGTGTGATAAACTACTTTTTAAGTTTACTTTCCTACAGAAAATAGACATTGAGTGAGGGCTAATCATCAAGAAACAAGGGGAAAGCAGAGCTTCATCTTTCCAACAAGTTCAAGAGATACCTTGCTGTCCTGGGTCCCACACACAGGTAATTCAGGTGCATTTCTTTATTCAGTCTGTTGCTGAAGATCTTGTCCATTTTGCTTTCACTGGCCTGAAGTTCTTTGTATTTGGCTGCATCAAAGTTTCTGGAAGGTTTAAACTATACATCACCATGGTTGTGGTTGATTGGTGTTGATTTGGTAATTGATATTGCAGTAGCTGTCTTGAAGTCAAATTAATTATCACATGACAGCTCTGAGAAACTTTGCATACAAAAGACATAAAACCAAGCCAAAGATGATGTTACAAACAGGTATCAGAGAGGAAAACAGTGAAAAATTATATGCTAAGTTATGCAGAAAGAACTATGTACATGAGAAAGGATTGAAGAGTTGGTCTCTAATCTAGTAAACCTCTGCTTAACTATGCAACTCCTTTGTTTCTTGACTGTTGCATGATTAGTGTTTAGTTGGGGTAGGAACAGGAAAAGATTGAGCGAAAGGATGTAAAACCCAATGGAAACAATCAGGGAACAAAAATGAAGACTGTATAAGAATGAGGATAGATAAGAATAGCACCTTGTGTAACACGATCAGCACACAAATGAGTTCAATGGAAAAGGAAACACAGAAAAGGGCATAAGAAATTTGAACTGATGAGTAACCATGGAAGTGATTAAGACTTCTTACTCACCAATGAGAAAAACAGTGATGTAAGTAGAGGTTGGGTTGGCAGGGAGGTGCAAGGGCAACATTCCCCTTAGTGTGCTCAACTGTGCCAGCCTCTCAGTGTGTGAGTCTAAATCTTGGTACTGGTTGGTTCAGCACTGCCTTATGTTGATCATCACCTGATGAATAGTCACTTGTTTTTGTGGGTAACACTTCTTGCTACACTCAGGTTCTTGCTGCGGCCTATGCAAAAGAATGTAAAACTGTTGTTCCTGTGGCACTCTTGATTACTGAGGCGAACTGTGAAACTCAATCAAAGCTCTTAGATCTTTTTAATCATATTAATTTCCAAGGCAACCCAACTGCCCTACAAATGTGCACACTAATTTTACAAGATTTTATGTTCTTTCAGGAGCTAGACTGATTTCTGGAGATGGATATATGTAACTGACTTGGAGGTAGTTTTTCTCCAATATTGTTTGTTTTTCTGGTATATCAACAGCTTTATTGGCAAGTGTAAACAATCAAAATTCCTACCACTCTTTGTCATGGAGACCTCTCTCAGCTAAGCTGCCCATTACATCACTGCCTGCGAATAAGCTGAGTAGTTCTTTCTAAGCCTGTTTTACTTCCAGGGATGGGGGCATCTACCACCTCTCTGTGCAACATTCTGTTGAAGTGAATTGATATAGTCCCCTTCAGACCCAGGGGATAAATATGTCCCAATCACTAAACCTCCCCAAAATTTGGAGACATCTTTTTTGCAGGGTAAAGTTGAGCCTTGTATTTGCTTATTTGTCTGCTGTTGACGTGGGCCGTTCTTTGTCAAAAACTCTTGGAGATACAAGTTTTGCAGTTCTGTGTTCAGAATGCACCAACATATACAAAACACCTGAAAAGGCCTTTTTTCCAGTTACTGTATCTTCACGCAGTTTCTTTCCAACACCTATTTACTACCCAGAGATGAAGCAAAACAGAAGCAGTGAATCAGTAAGCTGTGGACTGTAAGAGGTCACTTGAATCAGACAGTCCAAGAACAGAAGCTTGCAAATCCTTATTTCTGGAAGAAATCCACCAGACTTCATAAAATGTGTAACAAAGGTGCTATGTGAAAAATGACATAAGAATGATATTCTCACATGCTAAGCTGGGCTGTAGCCCATGGTCACGCACAGGCTGTGATGGCTCTATCTAAGGTTTGCTATGGGATATTAATCTCCATAGAAAGGGGAACATACAAATTGTCACCACTTTCTAGACTTGCTTTACATCTTGCACTGATGCAGCTCAACCAGGGCTTTCGTGGGGAAGGCTGCATGTCAATGGGGATAAAGTTGCTCTTGCGTTTTTGTGGAAGTCTTATCCACGCAGCAACCATCAGTTAGCTATACCTCCGGTTGCATTCAACTGCTGCGCAGTAAAACACTTGTGTCTGAGGCAGTTAGAACATAACAATATGGTAATTATGCAACTGGAGTGCACTGGTCTCTGGTAAGAGCTCACTGTATGCAACCATTACATCTGCAGATTTCTTCACAAAACACATGCACAGAGAATTAGCATCGCATACTGAATTCTTCCTATGGAATCCAGTCAGACAGCAGCTTGCTAATAAGATCCTGGAGATGTTTTTTCCAAGCAGAACTTCAAAATCCCTGCTGCTTTGGACACTGGCTGTGATAAATGTGGTATCACCTGCAGCAAACTGTAGCTTCTGACAGTGAGTAAAAGAAAAATAATAAAATACTAAGGTCTAGAAAAAAACACTACCCTTCAGAAATAAACTGTCTGCCTTTTAAGCCATATTCTGAAATGAAAAATATTAGAATACTGTGGCGCAACCCTAGCCTCATATATTTCTAATTTACTTATACTGAGAGCTAAGTTATCGAGAGTGTTACCGCCTTACAAAATTACTTGTCTAAGCTCTCAGCCACGGGTCTGTATAGGGGCCAGGGAAACACTGTGCTTTCAGATGTTCACAGTCTAATATCAGACTCACTCACAGAGGAATTAATTCCCTAATGGGATTCTAGCTTTAAAATAGCAGTACCCCAATGGAGGCATCAAAATGAAAATATACTTTTTAAAAAGAAAAACATTAACTTTTAGAGTGGTACTTTTATTTATATCCATTCAATAGCACACGGGTTCTTTTAGAGGGATATAAACATAGCAACTTAGAAACATTCATACCAGATCTGACCAGGACTCCATTTCCAAAGATTCAACAGCAGACACACAAAACTTCACAGAAGGCAATGACAGGACAACCTGCTTCCAGGAGAAAGCTTCTGCTTGATCCCCATCAGTGTACCCCATCGATGTAATATTTGGCTGATTTCACAAAACATGAAGGCCTCTATCCCTTAGAAAAGTAATATGCGTATTATAGAACACTCTATACTTGTTATAGATCTATGTACAGTAATATGTACAATATATTGCAAGGATTACAGTCTCTGACGCCTTTACTGCAAATACTCGCTTGGAGGCCATAATAAACAGACTTTGTACCTTTCACCCATTCCACTGTGGCTGCGGACATTGCTCCTTGTCAGTGTTGGAGCACTTTGGAACACTTGGGTGTAAAGAGCAGTTATGACTGCACACCTGCAGTCCATTTGACTATTTGACTATAAAAAAAAAAAATCATTCAAGTTATGGCTTGCCTTTGCCCTCAGCCCAACAGATGGGAAACCTAACTCTGCTGCTAAAACTTCTGCTCCCACTGCAATGGTCACTCATCACTAAAGCTGAAGAATCCCACCCCTTCCAAAGCATGTCTTTCGTAATGAAATAGCATTAAAAAAAAACAAAACTTTTTTTTTCTTTGAAAAATATATATACTGACTAGCATTAGCAAGATTTTCTTGATTTTAGGTTTGTGATGGAAGGACCAAGCAGCAGGAAGGAAAAGCATTTACATGTAACAGTAACTGGAGGTGAGTGAAAACCAAAGCTCCCTCTTTTTGGAAAAAGCAACATTTTACCTGTTCCTAAGATGTATGGAGAAAGAAATATTGTTATCTACTGTCTTTCCTGGCAAACTGGGAAAGGTAGGCTATTAACTTAGCCAGCAGTTACTAAATCAAGGGAATCTATGGCTTATCAGCGGAGGATCTCAGACAGGTCCACACTGTCTCTCAAGCAAATGACACCTCAGAGAGGTTGGGGTTCCCATCAGATTTTGACTGAAACCAGGGAAATTTTGCCACATATCCATGTTGAAAATCTATTAAACCACGCATTAAGGTAACTAGAGGTTATGATGAGCTGATGTTTAGTACCTTCAAGCAAATTAAACATACTACCTTCTAACACCGAAAACTCATGACCAATACATCTTCACTTTCGAGAGCTGCTCAACCAAAACAACCCCAAAACCAAACAGAAGTTTGAAAATGAAACCAAATATTTCCTTGGAACAAACCAAAACAATTTCCTTCTCTTGTGACAGGGTGCCGATTTGTGATGTGTAAGATTTTTCCTGCATTCTGAGCTGTCTGCAGTCATCCACATTTCCCAAGAAACACAGACCTTAGCTCTGATAAATGCATATAAATATTTATGTGGAACAGCACCTTGCAAAGCGAGCATGAAAAGAATGCCCCAGACTAACAGACCTAGGCTGTATCCCTTAAAAAACTTGCACCTTACGTGCATAAACCTTATTATATTAGCAACATCCTGGGCTGGAGTTTTCTGAGAATCCTCCTTTAATGATAATGTAATGAAAACACGTGGAAATTTCATTATTTAACAAGACCGCCCCCAGGTATAAGCTTCCCTCTAAGTCTTTAGGAGCTCACTGATGCAAACTATGTAGTTTTTTCCTCGGTGTAAAGCGGGTTCAACAATTATTTTATCTGGAATTGTTATCTATCTATCTTGACAACTTCAGACATGTAGACCTTAGTACATAACACTAGAAAATGAAGACAAATGCCCTGCATTCTCAAACCTTTGCTGTAAATGAGAACTAACCATCCAGGGACTGGCAAGCCCATTTAAAACTATGGAAAAGCAACTTGGGATGATCTTGCTGCGAATTTAACTGATGTCAACTCAACTGCTTGATGAGAGAGCTTCAAGGGCAACTCTTCCAGTGTACAATACTTGTGTAGGTTAAAATAGGAAACTGTTCCTGCAACCACAAATGTTTTGTTGAATGGTTGCCACTCACCCTCGCCCTTTCTGCTCCTCCAGATGTATTTACCAAGAGCAGCAAACACTTGAGAAACGCAGTTCAAGTGCTCACTTGAGCTCTGCAACCAGCTAGCTGTGCTGGCAGCTGTTTTGGGAGACAGGCAGAGGGAATAGCTGCTGTGGTATGGGCAGGAGGAATGTGGAGAATGAAGGCTGGTGTGTCTGGTGTCCTCACACTGCAGGTCTGGTGGCCAGGTAAGCTGGACACCACATCCATGGTAACACAAAGTAAACTTTTAAGCTCTGCTGAGTCACATCACTGTTATGCCAGCGAGGCAGCTCTCACAGATGGACACTGGTGCAACTGAAAGGGAAACTGGCTTCGGCTTTTGTTGGGGTTTTCTTGCATTTTTTTGCAAGGGGGGGTTTGCAACGTCCACAAAGAAATGCTTTCAGTGCAAGACATCCTCTAGTGAGCAATGACAGATTGGGGTAAGTCTGAGGCACAGCCAGCAAATTCCATGAGTTACTGTAGACACCCTGTTCACTGCACTGATCATGTAAAGTACTTCTTATCAGCTTTTAAAACATGTTTAGCTTGGCTAGCCCAAATGACTATGATCAACGATACTGAGTAACGTGCTGCCTACACAGGGCGTCTCACTCCATCAGGATATTTACCTGGCATGGCTGTGCCCTAACGTGCCTTGGTCTTGCAGCACGGGGATGCTGTCCTCCATCACAAAGTTCAGCCCTACTCTGGACCAGTGCCAGGCAAGTGTGACCCTACACAGGCTCGGATTCAGTTTTCTAACGTGATTCTGTACACCCACTGCTTGCTCACAGTGCATAAAACTAAAGGTGTTAAACCACAAGCTGCCCAACCTCGCAATGTTTGCCGTGAGAGAGTCAGAGACATAGTGCACGTAAAGAGGAGCATACGTACACGTAGATTGTGCTGCTCTGCAGCAAGGCAGTAGCAATATAAAATGCTCCCTTATTTTCGACTACCTGTTTTCTGGAACCATGCTCCTGAAATATATTTTGGGCAGGGTTTCAAAAGGCTATTCCTCCCTGCTGGCTAGCAAGCTGTGCGACAGAGCAAACTAGATGGATACAAGGTACTCCAATTTGGCTTGAAAACATGACAGAAAGAGAGCTTTGGCAGGGTTTTAGATTAAAACATGTTTGCCAAATATCCCAGATAAAGCTGCCACTGTTAGTCCTCACCAACCAAGCAAATAACATCTAATGATGTCTGGGTGAGCCCTGGTCAAACAATCCTGGTAAGACAGAGCCTTTGAACGTCTGGGTGGAGCCTGTCTGCCTGCAAGGAAATGCCTGACCCAGGGGTCATTGCTGCTTCGTTCCCACTTTCTCCCCCCATCCCTGTCAACAAATTCATTGCTGGAAAGAGACGGGTGCACAACACAGACCTTCTATCACAGCCTGAAATGGCATCCTGGGACAGTGAGCTGATGCTGAATGTTATTGTGGATGGCACCTGCTGCCACGCTTTGCTTTTCCAGGAGTTTTGTTTCCCACTGCCTTGCTGGGACAAAATTCACAATCTCCACTTGTCATCGTGCTCTCTAACACTCTGGTGCTTGTGACAAGAGTGAGGATTCCATGGGATGGAGGAGAAGGTAGGAGGCAATAATAAAATATGAAACTTGGACAAGGTAGTCATAAGCCACAGGAGTGAAGCATTTCCTCCTGTGTCTGGTTTTGTTCAGCTTCCAAGTAGAGGATTCTGAAAGAAGAGGGGAAAAAAAAAGTGTTATTTATTATTTATTACATCAGACAACCATAAGGTGATATTCCAAAGTTTTTATTCAGCTGCTTCTGGCTATTGCCAACATAGTAAATTCCACTCCTGTGAGATTTCCACTTATATAATGAACATCTATTTAGGAATGGTGCTGAAACTGAAGGCTGAATAATCTTTATTCAACCCAGGAAGAAGGACACAGAGTGTGCTCCCTTCTTTGAGGCAAGCAGGACTGACAGTGAGAGGAGCTGAAATGCAAAGGTGAATTCAGGCAACATCCGACCGAGAACCAGTAATGCCTATCTGGCTGAGAACTTCGGTCTTCTAAAGCTCATAACCCACATTCAAGACTCTGCAGTCATCACTCTGATGAAATGTGCTAAGGAACCTTCAAATAGCTGTTTTATTTACATGGTGCCCCACCAGGTCCCAGAGAGCTCATGAAAAATTAAAAGGAGAACATAAAAAATGAATGGGATGATCACCAGGCCATAAAAGCCCAGCAGTTCTTTAAAGGTGTTTTACTCATAGTGAAGGCTGGATTTTAGAAAAGAGGTTTCTGACTCTATTTCCAAAGAAGGTACAAGAATTTTCAAGCCTCTGTCTAAAATGAGGAGCCTTCAAGGATATGCCTGGGAGGGCCATGGAGAGTACATTGCTCCCCGTACAGCACAGGAGTTCACTGCCCATTAATAGCCAGTAAGCAAACTAAACAGGGTCGAATACGTGGATACGTCAAAAACATGTGGGTATCTAACTTGATGCCTTGTCAAAGAAATAGTAGAACTAGAAGAGAAGGTGACTGTTTGGGTATAAGGAAACACCAACATGAGAACTACAGGACTTATCTTGCAGTCACACGGTGGCAACCACTCCTAGCTTGAATTCTGCCAGGTAAATGTAATATTCAACCTGTGGCAGCTCAAGATGACTCTTGTCCTTTATTCTGGGTGCTGTGTACTGGCATGGTTAGTTGACATTTCTAAACTTTCTGTTTACGTGGTCTGATTGGTGAGTGTGTTTTCAGTTTTCAGAAAATAGCCTGGAAGCAAACACAGCTCTACTGCTGACATCGATCAGCTGAGAGTCAGCCCTAGTATGTTTAATATTAGTTTTATAATATGGACCCTATGGGTCAGTGTTTCCTAGGCTGTCACCAAAATTTTGGTGCCAAAGGGAATTGCTGCTGGTGTAAAGCACTCCTTTGTTCTAGGTATTAAAACTACTGCAGAATGACCATATACTTGAATAGACTGGCTGTTGACTTCATGGAAGTCTCTTCACCATCCTGTTAGGCGACATGCATTTTTCCACAGATGTTTAAAAAATTAAAATAAAGAAGCCAGTGACCTAGCCCATGCAAGGTTACAGCAGCTCAGGTCCTGGAGAAGAGTTTACTCCCTCCTGCCCTAGCCTTTGCCCTAGTGAACCACCTCCTGCCCTTTGACTCTGCAGACTGTATGTTCCCTGGTGTGGTCACCAGCATCTCCTGTCTCAGCTGTGGCACCAGACCGGCTTAACACTATGCAAGTGGATATGGAAAGGATGAAATGCTTCCTCCTGAGCAGGCTCCATGCTGATGACAGTCTGGCCCTGGACTCTTCCCCCAGCAAGGGCATTCAGGAGCAAACAGGCTTCTATTTTGTTTTCCTTCACGAAAATGTGGTTGTTTTTGTCACGTGGCTTCTGCTTGTGGTGAAATCTGCCTCCCATCCTCTGCAATTAGAGAGCTTGGGGGCTGCAACAAGCGTCACAAACCGCCAACTGCATCATTCTATTTTGTGTATCTATCTCCCTTGCTTTTTATCACAGAAGGATGAGCAAAGAGAAATTATTAGCTCAGGAAAGCCCTTTCTTCTCTCTAAGGTAATTTGGGAAAGGATCTGTCACATAACAACACTTCTGTAAGTTGTCAGCTGGATACCTGACAACCATTCTTATCTACAAGGGCTTGAAGTGTTTGTGTGAAAATGGCTTGCTCTCTCTCTCACATCCTCCTCCCTCAACTCACAGGAGAAAAATAGGCTTTTGAAAAATATCATTTTTAAAAGTGATCCAAATTTTACATACTTAAAACCAATTTCAAGTAAGCAAATGGATTTTTGCATTATATAGGATAAAGAAATTGGGACTGATATCCCCACATCTATGTAAGAAAGAGGCTCAGACACAACATTTCTCCACGTTCACAAGGCCCACACTCTATCAACAGATGCATCGACGATATATGATGTTCTTCTCATGCACCAATTACAAACTGTCAGAAAATATACACATAATCCACCATATCAAGATCTGCTCATGCAATTTTTAAATACTGCACTGTAAGCTGCAGTACTTATCCTAAGGGCTTCATGTATTGCAAAGAGAAAAAAATGTTATCTACTAGATCATCAATATCAAAGGCCCCATGAATATAGTTCTTTTCAGGAGATCAGATGCAAAATAAATACAGGTTTTATAAAAAACAGGATATTGGCTTTTACTAAAGTTAAATTTGTTCTGCTTCTGTCTGTGAAGTATTTGCTTTCAAGCCTAGATGCCCACACATTTTTATCAATTATCTTAAGTTTAAAACAGTGAAATACTTTTCTGGTCCAAACAGAAAGTTGGGAACGTGAATAAGACTGCTGGCAAGAGGACCGACTTGGCTTCACTTTCCTCATACTTCGAGGTACCCACG
Source organism: Heliornis fulica (assembly GCA_013399135.1). NCBI lineage: Eukaryota > Metazoa > Chordata > Aves > Gruiformes > Heliornithidae > Heliornis > Heliornis fulica. The sequence goes on from VXBZ01009393.1 coordinate 216,965, forward strand.
TATGAACAAAAGAAGCATGGTGCGAGACTGAGGGAAGAGTAAGGAAGGGGAAACTGTAGCAGCACAGTATAAATACAGTGTACTCCTAATTATTAAGAGTTTCAGCAGCATAGTATACAGTGTACTCCTAATTAGTAAGAGTATCAGTTCAGTCTGCTATGTAAGTAACTGTAATTAAGGGCTGAATACTTTTTAAAGAGTTGTTTTTTTTTTCTTAGCATTTAATATAGCAGAAATTAGAGAAAAGAAACTATCTACAAAGCAGGAATCCGCAAAGGACAGACATCCCTTACAGCCATTCACTCTTTAATTTAATCTTCTAAATCTGGAAAGTTTTAAACATTTGTTTGTATTTGAGTTTGTTTTTTTTTGTTGTTTTTTGGTTTTTTTTTGTAGCAATGTGGATTCCTGCTTTGCAAAAACGCCATGCTGGAAGACAGAGTACACAAAATACACAAAGGAAAAAAAGATTTCCGTCTGTCCTTCATGAAAAGACTAAAATAAACTAAAAGAAGTCAACTGCTCGCTAAACAGGAAAGAGAAATATATAAATCAACAGGGTGAGGCTTTGCACACACCTTGAGTGCACCAGGCTGCAATGCACGCTGAAAGAAGCCATCATGCCAGTTCCTGGATCACCTTGCTAGTCTCCTTGGCTTTCTTACATGTGTACAGCCATTTGATTATCCGAGCGTTGCGCTCGATCACGGAGGTGCTGCTCGGGACCTGCTCTGTGAGTTCATCCTCCAGCAGCCCCTCGTCCCCGCTGTGCCTCGTGAAGTCACTCTCAGATGTAGCCACACTGATGCTGCGGATCTTGAAGGAGAAGTTGTCGGATACAACAGAAAAGTTCTCCCTCCCGAGATCCTCGATGACCTCCTGCTCCAGACCACAGTACTTGAAGAAAGTATCAAACTCAGAGAAGGACTTGGAGTAGCGAGAGCTGATGTCTGACTGGGAGCGATGGAGACCTCTCCTCTTCACCTCCTTGATCTCCTCAGGAAGTACAGTCAGTTTTGAGGGTCTCTCATGCTCTTTTGTACACACCCGTGGGGCCTCGGTGCTCACAGCGCCAGTTTGCTCCGCTCCCTCGTTGCTCTGCTCACGGTCACTGTGTTTTGCTGAGAGAGGCTCTTTGCTCTCGGTGGCTGCGGTGTCCTCCATGACTCTGGGCATCTCAGGGGAAGCCAGCTGCTTCTCCTTGACAGACCCGTGGAAGATCCTCCTCACCAAACTCCCCCGTGAGCTGTCCTGGCTTTGACCTCTCCCAAGCTCACACTTCTGGCGGTAAATGACCAGCGAATCCGGCCGCATCTGCCTCTTGGGGGTGCTGCGTCTGGCTATGGGGGGGCCGTGCTGCAGGGGAGACCGGCAGGAGTACACCGCCTTGGCCAGTTCCAGGGGCTTCGCGCCCTTCCCTCCCGCAAAGTCCCTGCCGACCGCTCCGCTCTCCACCGAACAGGTCTCGCTGCTGCTCTCCGAGGCTGAGCTGAGCACGATGACGGGCTCCTGCTTGGTGCTGATTACCCGCTGGCTCTTTACGTACTTGGCCTTATCGGCTGCCAGCCTCTCCACGGCACTTTTCCTGCCCGGGCTGCCTGCCTCCAGCTGCCTGCGGAGGTACTCGGGACCCTTGTTGAGGAGTCGCAGGGTGAGGGAGGAGTGGAGGTCGGAGATGGCGTGCATTCTCACGGCCCGGGAGAGCTCAGCTGGCATAGCACTATCAGGGACGCGGATCCCGCTTCCAGTCCTGGGAGGGGAAAGAAAAACAACCCAAAGGGAGAAAAAAACGCAGGATAAGCCGGGGCGCTGGGGCGGCCGCCGCGCCCCTCCGAGGGCCGAGCTGCCCCCTCCCGCGCTCGCTGCCGCCGTCGGGGCTCCCCGTGTGAACGCCGTGTCGCGCCGTCC
>VXBZ01009393.1:219256-244002 GCA_013399135.1 Heliornis fulica
GGGGGGGGCAGCACCTCTCACCCCTCCCTCCGCAGCCTTTATGAGACGCAGCGCCCTGTGCCCGCTGAAGGCGTCCCTGCCCTCGCAGCTTCGAGGAGAAGTGACTCAGGTTCCCAAGGTGCAGCTGAGGGGCGCGGCGCGGGGCGGCCGAGACCCACCTCATGCCGAAGCTGCACCGGGTGGACCCCATCCGCCGCGCCTCCGGCTGCTGCCCCTCCGCCTCCTGCCCTTCCTTCTCGGGGCACCGGCAGCACCGGGAAGGCGTTTGCTCACGGCGCAGTCGGACGTGTAAAAGCCTCGTGGAATGAATCGCGCGTTACCGACCTTTGCCCTTCAGAGGCACAGGGCAGGTTTCCAAAGGGGCAGGCGGTGCTGAACACGCAGGACAGAGCCATTGGCTGGCAGTCAGGTACCTGTCGGAGGTGATCACCTGGGACAGTCTCGGTGTCCTACTTTTTGCTCATGTGATCTCATCCGCAATGCATTTCCCCCATGGTCACTAGAACTGAATTATAGATAACTTTTTTTTCCGTATATAGAAAACAGACGGCAGTTTACAGTCACAAGGCTTTTCACACATGGGTGTTGTGTTTGTTTGTGTATTATTTCTGTGGGATTATAATATCAGAATGCTTTCATGGGGACTGACTCACAGTTAAGCTCTACAATCACTAAATGGTGACAAATGTATTTACAGTGGGAGAGGTGGGCCACGAGTTTCCAACTCCTCGTGAAGTTTTTGCTTTACGATGCCACTTTGACCAGGAACAATGTCCTTGTAGCTGTGTGGCAGAAGAAAAATCATTCTAGGTACTGTTAGCTTGAAGAAAGTGTAGGTCAGCTGTTGGGTATGCAGCCCTCTCTGCACCCCCTGGGAGCACATGGTGGGGGGTCTGGGCAAGTCTGGTGCATGGAGCTGCTTTATTTTGAGGTGTGAAAGCAACAGCTTTTGTGCTTATACCCCCTGCCAAGAGTGGGGTTACCCAGACTGAGCCCTGCTCGGATGGCTGCACCCACTGTGCCATCACCAAAGGGTCGAGCTGCACAAGTGGCACCAGTATAATCCCTGTACAGGCATAAGAGGGTACAAAGTACTGAAGAATGACCTGAGCAGCTGGGTTTTCAGTGGAGCTGCATTCTGCTGGGCACATGCCTGTCTTTTGCAGGGATATTTCCATGGTTTCTGTATGCTATCAGAACTATGCCGCATGGTATCACAGGATGCTTTGTGTTGTGAGGAATCTTTAAAGGTCATCAAGTCCCAATCCCCTGCCATGGGTAGGGACATCTTCAACTAGATCAGGTTGCTCAGAGTCCTGTCCAAACTGATTTTGAATGTTTCCACAGATGGGGCATCTACCACATAATCTGGGTAACCTGTTCCAGAGTTTCACCACCCTGTTGTAAAAAATGTCTTCTCTGTATCTAGCCTGAATCTGCACTCTTTTAAGACCACTGAATTTTAATAACCTTGGGTTACTGCCCAAGGGACCATGGAAGATATGGTCCAACTTCCTGAACACATTGCAGGGCACTGTATGCTCATTTTTGACTCTTGTGTGCATGGAGTGTTTTCATCTTTGCCCTCAATGCAAAGTGGAGTCTCCAGTTGTGCTGAAAGTAATGGTCACGTTTTAGCTTACGACCCTGGATAAACCCTATAGACTCGGGTGAGAGGTTCTCACTGTTACAATGGAAGGGTTAAAAGCAATGCTGGAGTAAGCTCTCCAGTGAAGACCTTCTTAGAAAAACACAGAACAGAAATATTATCTTGCCAACATAGTTCTACAGCTGGTTTTCCCCTTAATTTTACATCCTCTTTGTTCCTAGACATGGAGATCTGAACTCTAGAAGCCCCGTAACATGTAATGTCTGCCTCTTTGCAGTGAGGATCCCAGATGGGATGCTTGCCTGAATCAGGGCTGAAATTTGTGTCATACTTTGAAATCCTGAGTGAAGTTCTCACAGATATGTAGAGGAGACATATATTTTGGAAAAAAACTTCTTCCCTTCTACAGATACACAAGTGGAGATGGTTCACCTACCAGCTTACCTAAAAACTGAGATAGTAATAGAGCTATAAACATAGTTAATTACCTTCCCTGTTAAAGCAGCTCATACACAGATGTTTAAGAGTGTAATTAATATTGTTACATATTTAAATACTTCATGGAAGGTTGGTACTGTAGAGAAGGCTAATTTCTTCTGACAATGAATCTTAACACTAAAACAATAGATGTGATGAATTTAGTAATGAGATTAAGGTTTCATTCTCATCCTCATGTTGACAAATTTGCCTTAATTATTTCCTTTAATTTTTTCCCTTGGAGTCCTATGACACTCTATAATGTAAAAGCATATATTCACATTCCTCACCATTTGATGAAGATGATCTGGAGTATTTGGATCTTGCTGGAGCATCTCTCCTGCGAAGACAGTTGGGTTTGTTCGGACTGGAGAAGAGAAGCTTCCATGGAGATCTTATAGCAATGTTTGTACAAGAAAGCTGGGGAGGGACTTTTTAGAAGGGTGTGTAATGATAGCACAAGGGAGAATGGTTTTAAATTGTGAGGGGGTAGATTCAGATTGAGTATGAGGAAGAAATTCTTCACTGTGAGGGTGATGAGGCCCTGACACAGGTTGTCCAGGGAAGTGGTGGCTGCCCCCTCCCTGGAGGTGTTCAAGGCCAAGTTGGATGGGGCCTTGAGCAGCCTGGTGTAGTGAGAGCTATCCCTACCTGTCATAGCAGGGGGTTGGAACAGATAATCTTTAAGGTCCCTTCCAGCCCAAACAATTCTGTGATTTAGTGATTCAATGTGATTTTAATTTGTGTTTGTTCCAATTTCTTGTATTTCTTTTATGTCTGAGCCTTAAGCATGTAAACCAAAAATTCTCAGATTGATTTATTTGCATTAATTTGAAATAATGAGAAGAATAAATATACATGAGTATCAGTAAGAGTGGTCTTTCTAAGTGACTGAAATTAGTTCTTTTATCAAAGCTGTTTATTTACTCTTTGCCACATCCAAAAGCCACTAGCAAGAGCAGATGTTTTTTAGTTTCGTTACTGGCCAGTAACTGTTTGTTTAGGGCTAATATACAAAAAAACTATTGAAAAATATTGGATAAAATGCATTGTTTTTTAAAGATAAAAAAAATTGAAACATTTTTATTTCACTTAAAATTTCCTAGGTTTTGAAGGCATGCCTGAAAGACAAACCTGGACACTTTTGACAGAACATTTTTCATTTTCAACCACTTTCTTCCTCCTGTCACTGACAAAGGAAAATGTGAGTTTTGATTTTTTTACAAAGTGCATGTCACAAGAAATTACTCATGAAAAATCACAACAGCTCTGTTCAGCTGACTTTCTTGACATATGAGATACTTCTCCCAGGGTCAGAAAACATTGTGAGGAACAAAATGTTTCAACGTTGTCTCCCCTTTGATAAGGTACGTTAATATAGCAGCTGCCTGGATATTTGATATTTTAAATATATTTAGGTCATGTATTTAAAAACTTAAATATATTTAAGGTGAAATACATTTATGTTATTTGAAATATTTGTATTTACATACCTTGGAATAAACTCTTGTATTTATGGGTACACTCTTACAATGTTAAAAGAAGTGAGAGCCATTGCACTTCTCTCTGGAGAGCAGGGTGAAATACAGTGAATTATGAGATCCCCAAGCACACCAGTTTTGCCCCTGGCCCAGGCCTGACTTGCAGGCCATAAAATGGAAATAAAAGTGGGCAGAGCAGCACCCATCCCTCAGCCTGTCAGCCAGCATTGGTCCCTCTCTGGGATCAATGCGTTAGGCAAAGGTAAGAGAAGTAAATCCTGCACACCCCGAGCCTTATCTTGATACCATTAGTTTTCCCACAGAAGGGAAGTTTTACAAAACACCTCTGAGTCAGCTGGCATTTAAAGTTATCACAAAATACATTTAAAGTTATTGCTAGATACAAAGCAGTTGGTTTTTATGTGGGCTGACAAACCACATACCACTCCATATTAACAAGAGCTGTGTCCGGGGCACATTTTCCTGCTGTTGGAGACTGGAAAGCTGGTAAATGACAGATGCTGCAGCATCAGGGCAGGTAAAATGTATGTTCTGTGCAAAGCTGAGGTCAATGGTGTCTGCTGCTCTCAACCTGTCCCCAGTGTCAGCAACATTTCTTTGATTTATGGTGATCGGAGGGCAAAAATGGAACAGTAGCAGGGGGAGTTAATAGGCAGGAAGAGAGGAGAAGAGGGAACTCAAGCCCTAACAACATTGAGATGCTCCCACTTTACAGCCCCCACTACAGATGTGTCCTGGGACTAAGGTCTCTTCCCCATAGCAGCTCTGGGTGCTGAGTTCAGCTGTTGCCTGAAAAGCAGGAGCAGCCGGCATCAGGGGGTGGCTTGCTCCCACTGTGGCATGTGGAGTGGTGACACCAGGTGTCCCATTTTCTGATTTCCCGCGGTGCAAAGCAGCCACTAGGCAGAAATGAAGTTTCAAACCAGCCGTCTCTAATGGGGAGATTTCAGGCCTTTGACCTGACATCAGTGAGGGTCACAATTCACCCTCAGATTCATACAACAAAAGATATACATGCCTATACATCTTGAGGCAGAGTTTTAAGACTCAGGGCTTGAGCACAGACTGTACAACAGATATTTCAGTAGAAATATCGCATCACTTCTGTGTCCTCTTTTAATCTCTTCCATCACTGCTGGGTTGCTTAGCATTCCTTTCCACACCCATAATTCAGGTTGTTGGTTTGTGTTTGGGTTTTTTTTGTTTTTGTTTTTGTTTTTTTTTTGTTGAACAACTTTCCATCCTAATCAGAAAATATCTTTCTCCTAAAATCAGTCCACCTTGTTCACAATTATCATTAGTGGGCTTTAATTTTTAGTAGAATTATTTTGGAACCCCCACTTTCCAGAATGAGGAACCATCAGGCATCACAGATCTCAGCAGAACTGTGTAATTTACATCACGATGGTTGATGTCAACATATGGGGAGCCTTATTAGAACAAAGAGCAGAATAAAGGGGATGCAACAACACGGTGAGACCAAGAGGTTAGAAAGCATATGAAAGGTTGCTGATTACTGGACTTTTAATCAGAGCCTGATGTCTGCTACATATCATATATATCTTGCTATTTGGGGTACTCATCTGACAAATTTATGAGGCCATTTTCCCCTGCCAGATTTTGATTAAAGGTTTGAAATCAAATTCCTTCTTCCCAGCACAGTAGTTCTAATGTGGCTTTTGTACGTCATTGTTACTCACATTCTGCTGCAGAAAATTGTTTTATTTTGCTCACCTAATTAGAAATTTACTGAAGATAGTAGGCAGAAAATATTAATCCTATAACCTACGGTCCATGCACCTTGGAAGTGCTTAGGTGAATTCTTAGTTCCTCTTGCAAAGTGGAAGGATTTAAAGAGGGAAGGTTGAAAAACTCTCACCTTCAATACTGGCCAAAGTATTCTCTGAAGATATGGGTTCAAATCATGGTATGATATCTAAAACCTTCAACTCCTCTACCTCGTGTAGGCTGTTATAATCTCTGCCATTTCCATGGTAGAGACTCACATTTAGAAATCAAACAACAGGATAATGTTCACATTTGAAAATCCTCCTAATACAAAGGAGCTGACATTTGAATGTCCTACCAATGCAGACATGAACTGCTAGAAATCCCATTCCCTATTTATCTCATTCATTTTCTGTAGACTATTAAATCTTCCATAGCAAGTGGTGATTCACTAAGCCTGAAATGTTTATATTAAGGCAAAGTCCTTGACACATTTTCCTTAAGAGTGGTCACAGCACTCTTGGCACTGCAGTATTTCCACCACAGCTGAGCATAGGTCTGCTTCCTTGTTCTGGTTGGAGAGACCCATAAAAGACCAGAGTGATCTCTCAGATGCCAGTGGACTTGTTCGGCACATTCAGTACCTGTTAAGTTCCAGCAGTGTTTTGATCTGGGCAGCTCCTGAAAACCTGTCTGGCTGCAAGGTAGCTGGCAACACACAGAAAAAAGTGACAGGTCATCATAAAGCTCCTTTTGAGTGTAACTGAATAAATCTTTCCAACAGTATCCTGGACACAGCTCCTAATGTTTCACTAAAAGCACCTACCAGTTAAACACCTGCAGAGCACAGTGCCAGAATTTGTAATGTATGGATGTGTGTAACATACAAAGCCCTTCATCTTTCAAAGATCTTAATAAGAAATTGGATGACATTGTGATTGCTTCCTTCCTAAGGATTTATTGTGTCTATGAAATAGTCTGTCTGAAGACATAGCTAGCAATCACTCCATCTTCATTATCAGTGGTTGCAAACTTTAACCTTATTCCTTATGTAATCTGTGAAGAGCTGCCTGAAGACCATGTTTTATTTGCACTTCCTATGTTTCAATTTAGATCTGGAAGAGATTGTGCACGGTCTTTCTAGCAGAGTTACTGGCAAGTGAAGTCTTCATGTTACAGAATCACAGAATTGTTGGAATATTGTTGGAAGGGACCTTGAGAGATCATCGAGTCCAACCCCCCTGTGAAAGCAGGTTCCCTAGAGCAGGTTGCACAGGTCAGGCCTCTTTCAGATGGGTCTTGAAAGTCTCCAGAGAAGGAGACTCCACAACCTCCCTGGGCAGCCTGTTCCAGTGTTCCATCACCCTCACCATGAAGAAGTTCTTTCTCATATTGGTGTGGAACCTCTTGTGGTTCAACGTGTGATCATTGCCCCTTGTTCTATCCCCACGGGTCACTAAGAAGAGGTTGGCCATCTCCCTTTGTCTGCCACACTTCAGATATTGATAAACATTGATGAGATCCTCTCTCAGTCTTCTCAGCTCACTCAGCCTTTCCTCATAGCGGAGATGCTCCAGGCCCTTCATCATCTTTGTTGCCTCCACTGGACTTTGTGGCCTCCACTGAACTCTCTCCAGGAGATGCCTGTCTGTTTTTTACTGGAGAGCCCAGAACTGGACACAGGACTCCAGGTGAGGCCTGACCAGGGCAGAGTAGAGTGGGAGGATCACCTCTGTCCACCTGCTGACTAAGCTCCTCTTAATGCACCCATTGGCCTTCGTGGCCACCAGGGCACACTGCTGGCTCATGGCCAACCTGTCATCCACCAGAACCTCCATGTCCTTCTCTGCAGAGCTCCTCTCCAGCAGGTCATCCCCCAACCTGTACTGATACCTGCAGTTGTTCCTTCCCAGGTGCCAGACCTTACACTTGCTGTTATTGAACCTCACCTGGTTCCTCACTGCCCAGCTCTCCAGCCTGTCNACCACTCTCTGGGCCCAGCCCATCAGCCAGTTCTCAGCCCACTTCACTGTCCACTCATCTGTCCCACACTTTCTCAGCTTTGTTATCAGGATGTCGTGGGAGACAGTACCAAAAGCCTTGCTGAAGTCAAGATAGATGACATCCACTGTTCTCCATCCACTCAGCTGGCGATGACATTGTAGAAGGCTACAAGGTTGGTTAAGCACGATCTTCCTTTGGTGAATCCATGCTGCCTACTCCTCATAACCTTATTGTTATCCAATTGCTTGGAGATGGCATTCAGACCAAGCTGTTCCATCACCTTTCCAGGGACAGAGGGGAGACTGACTGGCCTGCAATTACTCGGGTCCTCCTTCTTGCCCTTTCTGAAGACCAGAGTGACACTGGCTAACCTCCAGTCCTCAGGCACCTCTCCTGTTCTCCAAAACATGTCAAAGATGATAGAGAGAGGCTCAGCAATCATCTCTGCCAGCACACGTGGATGCATCCCATCAGGGCCCATGGATTTGTGGGCACTGATCCCACTTAGACACTCCCAGACCACCTCCTGCTCAACCAGAGGGAAGTTCTCCATTTCTGCAACTATTACTCTTCCTTCCAGGGTCTAGGAGAGCCAAGAGGGAGACTTTGAAGTGAAGATTGAAGCAATGAAAGCATTCAGTATCTTAATGAGCCAGTGCTCCTCACTGCTGAGATGCTCAGTCATTTTCTACGACTTTGAGGATCTTAAAGTCTTTCCCATATAACATGTGGGTCTGCAGTTCAGTTCTTGATGGACAAGTGATAGCTAAAGGAGACAGCTGGAGTATCTAAGGTCTCCAAAGGATGATTGCTTTTGCTGTTGGCAAATATGCAAGTCTAGAAAAAAATGATAAATGTGCTTGTAATTCTGATTGCAGCTTGTTTTCTTCCCCCTTTCAGGTATTTTCAGGTTTCCTTCAGTTCTCTAATGCAAGAGTTCCTTTTGGAGTTTAGATGGGGAAATGAACTAATCTATCAAGACAGTTGTCCTGCCAAGGACAAAGCTTTACATTTAATGGTCATCAGTCACTATATCTCTGAAGGGTTGGTGGTATGTCCTGTCACTTTCTAAAGGGCTTTTGTTCAGGTCAGACGTAAAAGTCAAATATCTTCCAGGTTTACAAGGGAGCCTTCGGTCTGCTCTGTATCTGATATAATGGCTATGTTTCCTTTGCCAAACTTAGGGAGTTAGCACAGGCTATTGGCTACTCCTTGTTGCCTTATCTGGCTAAAAAGATGGTTAAATAGTGTAGATGTGGTCAAATCACATCTGTTTTAGTCTCGGGGCCAGAGAACAAGTCTTTGCCCATAGATGCCTCTCTGAGTTGTCAGTATAAATTTAATTAATTGGCTGTTTGACCTCCTCCAGATATTCACCATAACATGCAACAGTTTTATACATACACTAAGTCTAAGTTTGGCTAAGATAATTTTAAGATGAATAAGCTTCTCTGTGACTACAGAGCTGTGATTTAACTAAGCCTGGGAAAGTCTGTGTGGTAATTGGGTTCTCTGACACAGTTGTTAATGTTGTGAAATCAGGCTGTGTCCAACAAAACTCATGAATGCCCTGCCCTTTGTATTTCAGAGTCCTTCTACATACACCCCAACATCACCTGAGCCCTGCATAACAACAGAAGATTGGTCCCAATGCTCTGGGGTGACCTGACCATAAATTCTTGATTTTAAGAGATTTATTTTGAAAGTGATAACAGAAATCTTCTAATCTGATTGACTCTGAAGATTAAATAACATCTTGGTTAATGAAAGTAAAATGTCTTATCTGTTCTGTGTAATTATATCAATTCCAAAGCTATACAAAACAAATAAACATAAGACCCAGTATTCAAGCCTCGTTAGGTTTATGTTGCAACAACTACATTAAACAAAATTACAGATTCAGTCAGATCTTATCATGCTGGTGTTGCAGCAACTGCTCTGGACAGGATCACACAGTTATTCGCACTGCAGGGCTTTTCTGGGAACCAGTGGTCCAGATTTCTTCAACAAGTAGCTCCACCCCTGCCCTGCAAACACTAACTCAGGCACTAATGAAATGTTAAATCCCATCTTAAGCTGATATATGTCCACTTCTGTCTGCTAGACTGCAAGGATTCCATGCCACCCCTCTTTCCTACCCCGAGAAGGAAGATTCAATTAGCAGAAGAGAGCTGGGAGCATTGGAGAATGTAATCCTGTATCCCATAGGACTATTCAGCGTCTAACCAGGAATTTACCTGTCTGCAAATATTCTTCCACCTATTTCTTGTTACTTTCTATCTGTGCAAGCACAGCTGGTACATGAATTGTTTTTATGTCATCCTCTCTACAAACTGACCTATAGGTTTAAGAATTTCTAATACATCTTTTACAGAGAAAAATAAAAGGGGAAAAAAATTCCTGGTTTTCCAAAGTAGATGCCCAAGGCTTTGGGGCTTTTACTATAGTCTGAGTTGCATGGTATTGAGCTAAACCAAGGGATGAGTTGTGACCTGATGCATACAAGGGGTCCAGGGAGAGAAGGTGAGCACTGATCCCCTTGTTCCCACATCTTCTGTGTTCTGGGGGCCTCCAACCACTCTGCTCTGGGACAGACAAGTTCTCTGGGTGCTGCTTAGAGAGATTTCCCTCCTGGAGCACCTTCAGAGGGACTGCATGGACAGGGCTGCCTTAGGTCTCCTGCACCCTGCAGTTTTGGGCAGGCTACATGTGGTCTCCAGTGTGGGTAGTTCACCCTGTGGACTAAGTACAACCCTCATTTTTCAGGTGTTTTGGACTAAGTGACCCATCTCCCATCTACTGGGATCAGCCCCAGGACCTGAGGGATTCAACAGTGGAGATGTAGCCCATGAGCATGCTTTGTTTTGGGAAGAGGGCGCAATGAAGTCAGCATGGAGAAATTCAGGTTGGAAGTGACCTCAGGAGGTCTCTAGTCCAACCTCCTGCTCCAAGTAGTGTCAGCTGTGAGACCAGAGCAGGTTATGGCCTAGAAATAAAAATAGTGTAATAGAGGAAGGATTATACAAAAAACAATCAGATTTTGCAGAACAAGAAGAATAAGGGAAAAAAAATAGGCAATAGCTTTGAATTTTATATTCTTGAAAACCAATTTCATTCCCATTTCTATCCTTCATCCATTTGTTTAATTTTTCTTTACAGATTTCAGGCTTCTATTAAATTTCCCTCTAAATTACTTAGGCTATCATTAGGCCAAAAAAAAAAAAAAGATAAATTATAGCAACATGAAAATCAACTGACATACAAAGAGTACTATTTGTTTACAGTCTAAAGTAATTATTTGTCCCCACTGAAAGTCAGCCTTCATTGGAGAGAAAAGCAACTCCTGTTTATTGTTCTTTGACTTTGAATAGAAAGTCTCTACTATTTTAGTACCAACTGGACTTAGAGGGAGACCTGTAATGTAGGCCTAATAGAACTTGTCTCTTGTTATTTAAAGAGTAACTGCAGATAGTAATTACAAAATTGCTTTCAATTTCTCCATAGAAAATGGCCTCCATTACTACATTTGCTAATCCCCCCAAAAAACACTCACCACCCCCCTCCACTTAAAATTAATTTAATGATTAAACTGTATATTTTTTCCTTTCAAACCACAAGAAAATGTTTATTGTTCTATTGACCTGTTCAGGCTCTGTGTCCAATATCTTACAAAAGTGAAGAAAATAAGAATTAACTCAGTATTTCAAGCCATGCACTATATTGTAGAAAACAAAGGTTAGCTGAAATCCTTAGTCCTTTTGTTCAAGACTGGTACTGCTTAATGAACAGGTAGTTTCCATTAGTTGCAGTCTGGATTACCAGGAAAAGTATTTCCAAAGCCCCATAACCATTAAGTTTTCTAATCCAGGACTGTGCGTGTGGTTCTCCCAGTGACCCCAGTTACAGAGCAAATTTGATCCTTCCAATTTCATAGCAGTAAACATCCTGCCCACACTGAACTAAAGCGCTTTCCCAACAGGGGAAGATAGTGTGTAAACAGACATTGGCGCGCCTTGACATGCAATACCTGGGTGTCCTGTTGAATCTCCTGATGTCTGTGTGCTGTGGACGTTCAGCACCTTGCATGGTCAGCCCTGGTGCAAGGGGAGGGGGAGATGGGGGTCGCATGAAGGTTAGCATTATCTCTTTTCCTGAGCTAAACCCCTCTAAGGCTGGAAGAGCAAAGTCCAGCCATTACAGATGTTTTGTTGAATGGGGATATCTCTCCAGGGGAAGGAGCAGGACCCTGAGGAGGAAAGAGCCTGTGCATGCCCCCACCGAGGCTCCTGCAAAACCAGCACCAGCTCAGGCTTCATGTGCTTCTTTGTGGTGCTTGCAGCTGCCCTTGATCTGACTTCAGCAAAGCCAACATTTGCTGAACCATTTGTGAATCACTTGATGCTTGCAGAGACTTGTTGAGATCACCGAAGTCATCTGCCAGACCACAATGTTCCTGGCTTTTCTTTTTTTTAAAAAATTCTTGAGCCTGCTGCTTCAGCCAACTTAAATGTTATGAACATGGCAGAGGCAAAGAGATAGACGATAGATGGTGAGAAATTAGTGCATCCTCCTGATGGCTTTTTTTTTTTTTTCAAAATGAAGAATTTCTGTGGGATGTATCATTGAATGCTGTTAAGTTATAAACAGCTCCAGTCCCCACTGGCTTCAGTCAGAGATAAGGACATGCAGCACCAGGCAAGTTTGTTTGCTTAGAGATGTGATCATTCAAGAAATAAAAATAACTTCCATCCTGCCAAGCTAGCCAAAGACGTCAGTGCTTATTGAACCTTTACTAAGGCTTTTGGAACGAGTGGAGTATGGTAAAGAGCTTAGCTTATCACTTAAACCATTGTAATTATTTCATATTAAAGTATTTTAAATGAAATGAATAATTAAAGTATAATTTAACTTTTTTTGATGCTTGAAACTACTGTGGACAATGTATGTATGCATTGGTATGTTGTCGTCTTATTGGAGAGATGTTTTTATTTTGAAAATACTATCTAGGCATTTCTAATGCTGAATGCATAAATGGATATGAGATATCAAAGAGTTGAGATTAATTTCTGAGTTTTAATGTCAATACACTGCCTTTTACATTTTTGGCTTTTTTTTTTTTTACTATTCTTTGAAAGGTTGAGGTTATACATTGATCGCTAAGTTGGCCTAATATTTTTTAAAGGATTTCAGAGCTTCAAAAGGGGTGATCAGCAAGGATGTCAACTGGAAAAATCAAGTTTCAATTCCAAACTGCTGCACAGAGAAAAAAAAAAAAAAGAACACAATACAAATACATAAAGTCCTCTATTTTCCAAGACAGATAATAGGCAATGTTTTTATGGCTTTAATGAACACTTAAATAATTTTACACATAATTTGAAGTGGTGACATTTCCAAATTCTTCTATATAGTGTGGGTCTCGTGTTTCTAATCAGTGTGTATAAATACAGCATTAATAAAACTCACCTCTTTGGGGAGGGTGCTGCACCAAGGCTGCACCCACAGCAAGCCTCCTTCACCCTCCAAACGGGCCTTACGATGTGCCAAAGCCAGTGCTGGCCTCTGCAGCAAATAACCCATTTTCTTCCATGGGAATATGAATTTTCCACCCCTTCCATTTGAAACCAGACTGCCCCTTTACATGGAATATTTCTGCCCGATGCTGAGGGTGTAATTGACACCCCTAGTGCTGCTGTGTGGGTTTGAAGCGTGGCCCATGACCACTTTTTGCACAGCACTGAGTTCTTTGTGGCTCAACACAAGGAACGATCGTGATGCCTGTGGAAAAGGGGGCTGTGCTCGCTAGCACAGCAGGAGCGAGGTTTTCTTTGCCAGCAAGATATTGTTATTCACCCCTGGTTTAGCTTAGAAGTATTAGATTACTGTCAGAGTCATTGGACTAAAGCTCTGTGCTGAGAAAGGCTGAAATGCATTTACTGACCTACATGGTTGGCACTTTATCTCTGTCCGAGCACATCTTTTCCCCTCCCTTCTCCCTCTCAGCTCTCATGCTCCATTATCACTCTCCTCCACACTGTTTCTCCCTCACCGCTGTCTTTGGCCAAGCCTTCAGCAGCCTGAAGGAAAGCGGCCTCCCCCATCACACTTGTGCTAATTGGGGCCTGATGAGAGGCATTTGTTTTCCCCTCTGTGCTTATGGCTCCCCAGCTGGGGCCCTGGCTTGCTCTCCTCTTTCCGTGTCTCTCGGCTATTCCAGGAGGTGCGCAGATGTTCCTGCTTGGAGAACAGCTGGCTGCTATCACTGCCATGTCACGGACTGACTTGTGCTCCCTGCCACCCAGCGGGACACTCGGAGTCCTCCACTGGGATCCTGCTCTGTGGGGAGAGTCTCAGGCTGCAGACAAAATCACCGTTTTCTCTCTCAGAACAAAAGTAACCAGTTGTATCCTGGTTGTAGTGTTTAAAATCAGAACCCTCCAGAAACAGATAATACCTATACTGAAAAAACCCCTACAGAGATCAGTGCAAAGATCACCATGGAAATAGATTTTTTTTTGGTTTTAGATAGTAACATGGAGTCTGAAAGGGGCATACCTGATGGCTGGGGGCAGGAAGGGCCCTTATGCACACACATCTCAGAATACTGGTAATCCTTGGTGCGTCTACATCAATTTTATTTCAGTTCAGGTGTGGGTTTTTCAACCCAACCTCCTGATCATCTCCTTTTACTACACTTTGATGTGCACTTTAGAGTGATCTCAGATTTCCTGGACTGCGTTCTGTTTGATAAAAGTAGACAGAGCACCATACATCCCAGTTACTAATAGGGAGCTGATGGAACGTGGTCCAGGCTGGGTGTCAAGTTGGTGGATGTACTCCACTTGTGCTATGTTATCTGCTCACCTTACCCATCTGTCCCCCAAACCAGCAGGTTCTTGCATGACTTTCCCCAAGATGGTAGCAAGAAACTAAGCTCCACTCCTTCACAGAATCACACCATGTCAGGGGTTTGAATAAACCTCAAAAGATCATGCACTCCGACCCCCAATTAATTTAATTTCAGGCTGCCTATCAGAGCTTGTCCCCCTTCTTAAAACACGTGGTTGTGGACACGTGTGTTTATGTGTGGATGCCATGCTATTAGGGAGAACATCTTCAGAGCCTTTCCAAATAGCGCAACAGCTTCCTTCCCACTCTGTTCCTGGAAGCAGGATGCTGCCAGGGACTCCTCACTCTGTACAGCTGCAATCCAGTTTGTCCTCCAGGTTGTTTCTTCACTCCTTTAGATTAGATCATTCATTCCTGGGAACAGAGCTAGTTTAAAAACACGGTATGGGAATTGTTAACTTCACTGTGAGGAGTCACTGAAGTTTTTGTTTTGTTTGCAAGCAGAGGAATGCTAAGTTGGTCGCCTTTAGCCTTTCGGGCACTGTTTGTAGAGCAGGTTGTGGCCATTTGGTCTGTGGTCACTAAGGACACACACAGAGGCTCCATGACAACTCCATCTTAATTAGGGCCTGATCCAAACTTTCTCATGAGCCAGCAGAAACAATGTGTTTTTGTTAAGCATGGGTTCTCCTAAGTGTGTGGGTTGGAGAGAAGTAAGGGTAAAAGAGGGAAGACTGCTGTCACTTAGATGTTTTGTAAATCTTAAAATCATTTTATCACTTCACTGTATCAAAGTAGCTGAGGCTAGTAGAAGGTGCTGATCACTCCTTTTGAACAATGCTTCCTTTGAGCTATTATTCCAGTGCTCTGCTGGAATGCAATGAGCAGAAATCATATCTGATGGGCTTGTGCAAAGCCCACTTAAGGTATATTATGTTGTCAAGGCAGATCTGTAAAGTTGCTCTTTCTGAACGGGGACTGTGTGTTTGATCTTAAATCTTCAAAATTTGGCATGTAATCTGAGGGGAAAAAACATCACTTAGTCTTTGTCAACATCTCCATTGTGCTGCAGTGAGCCTTCAGACAAGGGGAGTCCAAAATCCTGTGATTAATACATCTTAAATAATCTATTATGCATCCATATACACAGACTCCATGGCTTGATTCATCTCACTTAATGGTACCAGTGGAGTTCTGTGTAGACAGAATATTAAGTGTCCCCAAATAGGTACGGTGAGTCTAAACTGCACCCTCAGTCAACAGAGACCTAATCAACACAATCACTAGAGAGTCAGGTACATTTTTCCTTCCAAGGGCCTGACATCGGATCTAATAGATCAGTTTGTCCTCTCAGGCCTTGCATTTTGCCAAGCTTAGAAGAATCAGAATCTCAGTATTTAATCTGGTTATATGTACATTAGACAGTGTTGCCCTAGCAGAGAGCATGGGACTCTCTTCTGTCTGTTATATCTCCACTGTAAAGGCTTAAATTTCTAACTCTGAGCTGAAAGGGCTCTTTTCCACCTGCTTACTCAGTTTCACCGTAAAGCGAGTTCAAGAGGAGGAACCACCAGGGATGATGCAGTGAGCAATGTTTTCTCTTTTTTGGTTTGCTCATAAATCTAATAGGTCTCGGCTCTTTAATACAAGGGTAGATTGTAGCTGCCCAATTACGCTAAGTACATGTGCAGTCAATGATTATTTTACATTTGGCCTTAAGTTCAGCCTTTTGTCTCCAGGCTAGTGTGGTCCTGGATTCCTCATACTGACAAAACTCTTGTGGAAGTCCACATACAAACTACAGTATCCTGTATATTATATAAAATGCATTAAATCTTGCTTCCCTGAGTTAATATTTATGTTTTCATCTTGACAATTTTTTGTATTTTGTAAAAAGTATTTTGTTCATCCTGAGAAATTGTTTTTTTTAAAAAAAACCCAAACAAACAAAAAATAGCTGATGCTTTATGTTTGTCTATTTGTTTAGCTGGGTTTCATAACGATGTGCTAATGGTCCTAAAGTGCTGTCAGCATAGTGTGGGTTTTTTTCCTCATACCATTCCATTTTCAGCTCTTCATAATTCTTTGAATATAGGTCTGCCAGCTGAGAAAATCCTGCGGCAAACACAGGATCTTTAGATGATAGAAGGCATAGGCAATTAATGTCTTTAAAGACATTCTGAGTGAGCATACTCTAAAGAAAGAAGAATGGCAGGAGTTGTCACATTGCTAATCACAGTTTATTTGACCTTGATTATTAATTACATTCTTAGTTAACTGCTTACTTTTTTCAGCTGAAGCCCAACAAAGCAATATGACTACCAAGACTCCATGTATTCTTTTTATACATAGAAAGGCAATATGTACCTTTAAATAGTGTGTAGACACATACAAATCATATAATGTCAGATATTTAAGGAGATTTTCTTGTTTCTCCTAGAAGATGCTGAAAAATTGTTGTATAATATAACCCATAATTAAGTAGGATGAAAACCAGGCTGTTTTCTAAGTCAAATTCATAGGTGACATAAATAATGGTGGTTTAAATTACACATTTCTGTGTGAAAGTAGGAGGCTTAATTTAATGAACGCAGAGGAAGAATGGGTTGTAGGAGAAGCAGCAGATGAAAATGGCTATAATAAAACCACATGAAGGACAAGACAAAAGATCCATGTAGCCCAGTATCCTGCTGCTGCTAGGGGTCAGTAATGGATGCTTGGAGAGCACGCTTGGGAGCCTGGCAGGGATGCTGCCATATGTCTGTCTCCCTCTGGTATAAGCAGACTTGTTTCCATTAAGCTATAGATTACCTGCATTGTGCTTCCCTTTAAGTGGCCCATCCCATCCCATCCCATCCCATCCCATCCCATCCCATCCCATCCCATCCCATCCCATCCCATCCATGCATCTTTCTTCAGACTACCTGAAGAATTTTTTTTTTTTAACAAAGCTTTCAGAAATTCTCCTGGACAACACTCCTGAGCAAAATTAAAATAAAAGAGGTGGAAATATCACTGTAAGTACAGAGAAACATAAGTGATAACTTATCAAAGACAGGTTTTAGGGAAAGTATCAAAGAATGAACATAAAGATTGCAGAAGGTAAGGTCTTCACGCAGTGGAGCACAGGATGGCAGAGGTTTGATATTAACATAGAATTTTACCATAATCTGGCAGTTAAAATGTGATCTCTTAGCCTTGGGCTTTAATGAAATGCCTATTAATAGAGCATGAAATTTCTACAGCAAAAGTGATGTCTGTGTTTACTGGCTGTTGTCTATTGCTAACACTTACGAGTCTGTAGTATCCTTAACTAACCTAACATCTTCTGGGATGTGACTGAGTATCTGGTGGGGGGTGTGTGTGCTATAGAAATTTAGACAATTCATAGGAAAGGAGCAATGCAGGAGAAGGACCATCTAACTGCTGTTTATGTAATATAGCTAGAAATAATGCATAACAAAATATCACTATGTTACTTCTACAATGGCAAAAGGGTCATAAAGGCTGAATGATTACATAAAACTAGGAATCATTTTGTGGATGGTAAATGGAGCAATAACAGTATCTAGCAGATACAGTCATTTTGCTCTTACCATTTAAAAAACTGCTTACAATACTCATTTTCTACACCATTGAGATGAAAAGCTATCCTGGAAAACTCAAACTGTAGTTGCATGATACAGTAGATCTGGAAAAGGTGTATGACAACAAAGAGGTTCTTTCAGTCCTTATGTAGAGTAACAAATTTTGCTAAATAATGATGCAAAGGTTGAGGATCTAGTGGAGTTTGTTCTTGCACTTGTCACCAGTAGCACTTCTTCACTCTTCTGGATGTGATACTGTTACACAAGAAGAAAAAGGTGTTTGTATGAGAACATTTGGAGGGGTTTGCAGCCCAGGGTGCCTATTATTAGTCAATTTGTACCCACTGAATTGAACTAACTCATTCGAAATTATATGGGACTTTTAAAATGCTACAGGAACAATTATAATTTCTACACTCATCTGATTATGGAAAATGTAACTAGATACACCCCTCTGAGTGGTGGTGACTCCAAAGTGAGTCATGGTAGAAAAGCCATGGCTGCCTTCTGTTTCTTTCCCTAATGTGGCATAACAATATATCAAACAACCAGTCTTAAAGATCAACTGAAAATACTGCAAAAAGTGTTTTGGTGGATTTTGGTTTTTTTGGTGGGTTTTTTTGTTTGTTTGTTTGTTTATTTTGTTTTTGGTTTGGTTTTTTTTTTTAATGTGGACACAGCATACTTCACTCTGCTGCACACACAAAAAAATAGTTCTCTCATCTAAGTGATTTTGCATGCTCCAGATATAGTAGCTATCCCTGAAATAACAGATGCACTTAAATATGCCCAGAGTATAGTCTCATTGACTGCAGCAGGGCAGTTCATGTGGTTAAAATTAAACAAGTATAGGCACTTTCACAGGTTGCAGTCATCAGGATGTTATTACATGCCCCCGGGAACTCTACAGCTCAATGAGATCAGCTTTCCTTTGTATAAATAAATAAAAGCTTCAGGATTAAAAATGATTTTGAAGAGCTATGAAGGGAGAGTGACATGTCAGAAAACAGATTTACCAACTTCAGTGACAGATGCTGCAGTGTGGAGAGAGAGGCAGTGCTGGCATGGGGATGTTACTTACACACGGGGGTCTGCAGTGCTGGCACAGGGCAGCTACTGCTCTACTTCTATTCCAGAGAGTCTTGAAGACCTATGGGAGCACAGATGGAGTCCCTGGGTCCTATGCTTGGTGTGACCAAGCAGCCTGCAGAGGTGGGTAACACACTCGTAACCAGATAGAGATGGAGAAGCTGCTGGCCTGTCGTGGCTCCTGCTTCATTGGCACCTTTTCTTTTGACTAAAAGGTTCAAAAACTTGGGGTTTAGCTTTCTCCTGACTTATGACACGAAGCATCCTTTCCTTTGATGGATTCTCTGCTCTGGACTGTGCATTCCTCAATGCACCAAGTTGTAGGAAAGATTAAGAGTCCTCCTTCTTCTCATTTACCTTTGTAGGAATAGATAATGAATGAATTCAAATTTGGGGCCAAAATCACAGTCTGTGTGAGCAATCAATCTGGTTCAGCACAGAGTGATGCTATGACACTGTTTTTATAACCATTGATGCTGGGAGTTGGTTAACCTATGAGAAAAGGTAGAACAGACATGGAATACTTTTGAGATTGAGGCTAACGCATTTTTGGCATGTATCTTCTAAGGCATTGGATCTAACTCCATCCTGGAAGAGGAACACTGGCGCTGGTCCAGAGGACTGGAAGGATCTGAAATTTCTCTGATTTATAATGCCACATAGTCAATTATACATGTATAAAACCAGAAAGAAGAGATTTGTACCCATAGGATCCATCTATTTGAGTAACTGAAATGCACTGGACTATGACCATCTAAGACAGCCCATAAATGTGGCACTGGACTTGCCTATCCTCCCAACCACAAGGACCACTTGTAGCCTACTCTGGGGCAGGCCAGTTGTCAAACCATACCCCAAGGCAGTTTGGGAGATTATTAGTAGACCAGGACCCAGAGTACTGTTCAAATAGGGGAGGCAAATGAGTTGCAAAGCCTGGGACCATCTAATATGCCATTATAGAGATAACCATGAGTTAGCCACAAGTTGGACTTGGTGATCCCTATGGGTCCCTTCCAATTCAGTATATTTGGGGAAAGACACCAGCGAAGGTAATGCTAAGTTGCTTCGGTCCATGCACCTACTCTAGCTCACAAAATGTTTTTAAGTGCTCCAAATCTTTTTGACAATTGGTCCTAGTTGTGATACATAAAAGACAGTGCAAAGGTTTGCGATGACAAAGGAACAAGACCAGAATCTTGTTGTTAAACATGGGCCAAGAAGACCTTGTGGTCTTTAAGATGAAAAGGAGACAGAGTTCAGTGGAAGCTGCTTGATCTGCTGAGGATGATAAAGGACGTACCACACACCTGGGAGCCTCTTATATAAATTTATGGGTGCCTCTACCAATGAATTTTCTGGGTGGCTAAAATTTTATCAGGTAGTGAGTTGAAATACCTAATTTTACTTTTTCTAAGGAGAAAACAAAATTCAGAATTGGCATTTGAGCAATGTCTCAAATATAAACTTTGCTGTGATGTGAACAGGCATGAGTATTATGGGATGTACCCCCTTCAGTGCATTGTTTGGACAGCTTATCCCTCAGAGTGTGCATGAGTTGAAAGTCTTTTATACAGAGGCTTCTTCCTTGGATGCTGCCTTAAAGGGAATGAAGGATTGGTTTGTAACAGCGGATGGAGAGCTGAAGGTCGAGAATAAATTCTGTTTGCTAAAACATATTCTGGTGCTTAATCTGATCCCGGGTGAGCTCACTCACAGAGCACAGTTAGAGAAAGGAAGAGGAAAAACCTTGGCAGCTTAATTAAAATGATTGGTGGTTTGTGTAGGGAAAGGAGAGAAGGACAAGGAAAGTTCCTGCTAGTGTAAGAAGGGTAAATACTGGAGAAGATGAATCTTAGTTTCAAAATAATAACTGTGTCTTGATCAAGTATCCCCATAAATCTGTAATATAGCCTAAAATTTGAGAACTACATCCTTTTTCTCCTGAAATACGTTTTTTTAGACAATATTTCCAGAGCTCTCTTTAAGAATGAAACACGAAGAATGTAACCGATAGGTATAATTTTATTCAGCTAACTAAAATTGTATTTTTCAGCCCTCATTTGTCTTATTGGTTTGGAAAGGTCTTTCTGACACTAGAAAATTGTTATTCAGCACCAGACTCTGCATTTTGTTCAGAATTTTCCACTGTCCTCCACAGGCCTAAGAAAAGAGTGTTCTGTTAAAGCACCTGCTTGGAAATATTATGATGCACTATTTTTGCCCCTCTTCCTTGTGTTTAATGTAAGTGTCCTTGAGGTTAGTTGGTTGAGTCTTTAAAAATAAGGCACTGGTTACTTCATACTTTTCATTACTAAGATGGTGCATTTTTTAAATTTTATGAGCATAGAGATCACAAAAATCTTCTAAGCTCAGTCTGGGACATTATCCTGAGGAGCATGCTGTATGGGAAGTACTATTGAAAATGTCTCCACCTTTTCCACACATGCACAGTCCTTGTCCTGTCAGGAGGCACTGTCAGACCCCCTGAGTGACATAGCAAATTGTGCTGGATCTGACAGATGGATGTCCTGCCCTGCCGAGCCTGTGCATAGCCTCCCCATCACTGTCCTGATGACTGCTCATTGATAGAGACAGAACCATATATTAATGTGGGGAAATTTTAAACTACATTTTGGTCAAATTGTGGGTGACACAGATCCTGACATATTTAGTGCCAAGGGAAATGATTGACAAGTCTCTCAAGAGGCTGCCTTGTAATTGCCCTCACCAAAGCATTGTTATTATCACTAATAAAAGGGCTGGAGTTGAGAAAACAGCACTCATGTTTGGGAGCTGGATGTGAAAGGGGGAAATGGAGTAAGTAAGGAGATGTCAATGGCTGTCAGTATCCGAATTCTCCAGTGGTGGAGATGCAGGAGGTGGAATGTTAATTGCTTTCCTGGAAGATGCCTTCTATTATGGGAATTGCTGCTTGAGTCTCCTGTAGTCCTACAAGCTTTATTTGAAATTCAAAACCATGTTTTCTCATCGGTGCATACCGGGCAGAGTGACTTTTAATTTCACATTTCCCTATAGACTTTCACCAAATGTTAATGAGTGATTGTACACAGCACAGACAACAGAAAGACTCACCTCAGAAAAATATGCAGAAGCACTTTACTCTGTAGTTTGTATCAAGATAGTGTTCTGGGATCCAAAATTAATTTTTATTTGTGCAATTTGTTTTCCATGTGCTTTGTGTGGTTTTCTATCTAATAAATTTCTTTCATATATGAATCCTTTTCTGCATCTGTGGGTCACAAACATGCAGTCTCTGTGGTGTGGTGGAAGAAGAAATGAAGGCAGTAAAGTCAGTAGAACTATAGAGTGGCTGCCCAGCCTTGCTGGGCAGGTCAGGGTGGTGGTGGCAGGGATGGGACAGGAAGATATCTGGGGCTGGTTGTCTTAGACTCTTCACAGATGCCAGTGGCAGACAGTAAATGCACTCAGGAATTTATACTTTGAAGGATGAGCTAAATGATGCAAAAAGGTAGAAATTCACTCCAAGTGACACAGCAGATCCAGGCAGACCTAGAAGAATGACCCCAGGACCAAGACCACTGAGCATTATGAGGCACCCTTCCTCCATACATCACACTGGCTTTTTGTCATTGCATGCACAAGTGACAGCTGACATCAGTGGTTTCATTTCTTTGCCTCTTCAATTTTCTTCCAGAGGGCATCAGCAGCAGAGGCCTACATCTGCTCGGGTGTTCATCTTCCACCACTCACACCTGGGCTGGCAAGGCTGAAATGAGTGCAGTGAGCTATGAACTGGAGTCTTAACGAGCCAAGTATCCCTTGTCCTCTATCTCCAACGGGCACCTACAGGCAGGAGCCCCCAGACAGTCCCCAAGTTCATCTTGCTCTAATTACTTTACCAACTCCTGGGGAAGCTGCTTTGAGGACAGAACAAGGCATCCTCCTCCCCTGCAAGCATCCAAGTCCTGCAACCATTCTGCACCACTGCAGCTTTCAAACTCACAGTGCTTTAATGGATTAAAACCTAGTAATAATTTACTTAACCATGAAGCCTGATATTTCATTTGGGAAATGAAAGAGACATTCAGAGGATTATGCACTCTCGCCATCTCATATCATCAGTATTCTCCCCTTTGATTTTTTCCAGGTAGGAACTGTACTGGGATTGTGTAGTACTTAGTCAAGGGAAACTTGAGACCGAGCAAGGCTTTCAAATGCTTAATTTGAAAATGTGAATCATGCAGAAATGAACATGTAATAACATACAATACTGCCTTATTTTCATATTCCAAAATAATTAACAGGGATGAAAACATCTTTTTCTTAAAATATTTCAAATTATTCTTACCAACAGAAGTTACAATTCTGTCTTTGGAGGCTTTCTTGGATACAGTAGTGTTACAAAGAGAGCTTTCTTTAAAGCACTTTGGCTAAGGGTTAATTCGCCTAGCTCATATGCAAAATTCTAGAGTCTCAGGAGAAAGAAATAAGAATAATGGAAAAATGCAGCATATGTCAAAATATCTAGAAAGATTTGGAAACTATTAAAAGCTGTTTTTAAAACAGTTTTACTCTAAACAAAAATCAAAGAACTTGGAATTGGCTAGTGTTAAAAGCTTTTAAAGTTCTACATACTCCTTTAAAAAGAGATTTTTCTTGTGAATTATTTCCAATATAATGTGGACATTTATTTTTCAAATTACATCAGAAATACATTTATATCTAAATATGAGCATGCAATAATTATTTTTCTATGAAAGTATTTTTTACCAAAAAAAAAACCAAAAAAAAAACCAGCCACCAGTTTGCAAATTTCGCTTTTGCCAAAACTTGAAGTTTGGTGTCCAAGCTCTGCTCAGACTGGAGCTTTTTACATCTATGAAGAAACTGAAAATCATGAAAAAAGTGCCTCTCACCTGTCTGAGTGGTTTTGAAACAACTGAATATGTCATGTATGACAGATATTTGACAGTGAGCAGGACATCTGAAGACTGGAGAATGATCCAGCTGTCTGAGTCAAATGGTTCATTTGCTCCAAGACAGATCAAAACCTAGAAATCAACTACCAGATAATTTATGTAATTATGGTAAGACTATATTGGTTTTATTCCACAGCATTTCTCAGGATTTGTTACATCTTTTTATGTATATTCTACATCTGATTTAATATATACTCTATTAATTTTTTTTGTCTCACATCATGATAATATATTTACACTTTCAAAACTAGGTCAAACCAGCATTTCTGTCTGAAGTCTCAAACAACTATCTACAAACAGTCACTCTGCCACCTGGTACCTCCCCCACTTTCATTACAGCAGGTTATTAACCTTGGAAACTAATGGTAGACATGTTAATACCATGAACAGTTCCTCCACAGGTCATTTTATCACATTACCACTTTAGGTTGTTGAAATCAGAACCCACTTCTAGGTTGTTTACTAAGGGAGAAGAAAAGGATGATAATGCCATTGCCCCCCAGCCATGACATCTGGCAGAAGGTGAGAAGTCTTCTCATCTTCTGCTCCTGCATATCTGTCTGGTTTGTGGAGGAGAGCTGGGGTGGGATGCTGGGCTGTACCCAGTGCAGGAAGTAGAGCAGGGGGGTGTTCGCTGGTCTGGCCACCAACATCAGCACATACTGACTGGCCAATTGGATGGCACATACTGAACTCAGACCTGGCATGAGCTGCCTTTGCCACACTGGTGTTGGGGAGCTGAGGACTTAGCTGGAGGATGGGTTGTGTGACACTGAGAAAGACATGAGAAGGGACTTCTGGGATGGCACTGTGGTGGAGGGAAGGGAGATGCAAGATCCTGCTGTTAGGGGCCCATCGGGCAGCAGGAAACAAGGATCTGGACAATCTCACTGTCAGAGCTATTCATCTTAGTATATTTGAATATATTTGAACTAATATA